>JAFFZR010002794.1:0-21366 GCA_018397195.1 Lethrus apterus
CAAAACTTATTTATATATGAAGAAAAGATATTGACTTAATTTTTATTATGATTTAACCCTCTCAGAGTTAAATTATGTGGGTTTCTTCGGTACATTCGTATAGGTCTAGAGCAGTGATGGCGAACCTTTTTGAGAAGTGGGTCAAATTTTGTTCATTATTTTTTTAATATTAGCCAGTGGGTCACTAAGTTAGTGCCCCCCCCCCCCAGGTGGTAAAAAGGGTCCCAATAATTTGTAAACACCGAAAATTTGTTAACAGAAAAACTTAACAGTTGACCATTTTTATGGATGTCGCTTTTAAAATCCTCTAAAAAGGTTTTCGTTTACGTTTTTTAATATTTTCGTTTGTCTGTTCCTCTTTTATGACATAAAAAATAAGTTTATTAAAATCAACGCGTGGGTCATTTAAAAAGCCTACGTGGGTCAGTGTCTGACCCGCGGGTCACAGGTTCGCCACCCCTGGTATAGCATTTTCAAAATAAAACCCTATTTTAGTTGTCAAAAAAAATCTGAAAATTAGAAAGCATAATCTTAAATTTCCAGTCTACAAAATGGCCGAATAATTTTTTCTAAAATATAATCAATGTGAAATTTGAATTTGATAGCGTTTTATTATCAAAGTAATAAAGCAATCCGATTTTTTTTACAGCCTCACCTCCATGATATGTAGATTTTGATTATACAAATGTTGGCATTCAAATTCGGATAATAACTGAATAAATCGTAATTTAATATCCAACAATAATAGCATTATTTATGGTAGAACCTCAAAATGACAGGCGTCGTCAAACGGTGGTAGCAATCTGATTTACAAGGGTCTCCAATAAAACTCATTCTGACGCACATCTGGTGCAAGCTGGGTGTCGTCGATCCTAACAAATCCAGGACCGAACCGCAAGTACCCTTTGAATTTAAAACCGTCGGAACGTTTAGTTTTTTATAGTTGTTGCTGTTGTTTATTTTGTAGAATACACAGACGTTTTTTGAAAGGTACCCAAGAATAAATGAAAACATTGTAGACTTATAATAATATTTATCTGTTTTTTTTTCTTTCTTGAGCGTGCAACCAATTAAAACGCGAGTTGTGCAATAAAATATATTTATTATATTATAATCTATGACACCTTCAAAATTTGTATTGCACAACTTGCGTTTTAATTGGTTGCACGCTCAAGAAAAAAAAAAAAAAACAGATAAGTATTCTATCAACCAAGAATTTGACACTAATAATATAATAATATTTAAACATCAAACGTAATTTATTTTACCGAACCGGGTTTAAAATAAATTATTAAGCCCGGTTCTGAAATGAAAAGCACCCACAGTTCTTCGGCTGCACCATTTATGATTTAGGGTCATTGAAGGTTGTCGCAATAAATTACTCACATTTTCGTACAGAAAATTATAAAAGGCCAATTAATTTGAAATCTATGACGCCTTCAAAATTTTTAATATCAGAAATGCGTTGTCTGTGATATTTTGATTCTAGTGACTTTATAAAAAAATATATAAAATTATAATTTTTTTACTTTTTGGCGTTCTGAGGCCGGTCGAAGCGTCTATTTGAAAAATAGAAAAGCTATTTTGTAGTATTTCCACTGTAGATTATTGACCGGTAAATTCAAGTTCCTAAGACGATTAGAAATATAGTTTTTCGCGAATATCCTATACGATGGTCCACTCTGTATATGCTTTCTGTCTTCGTCCTCAGTTTTTTCTGTCTTGGTTTTGTAGCTTAGAATATTTCTCGTCAAACAGTTACTCAAAATTAATTATTATTTTTTTAAAATATGGGCACTAAATTCAGAAAAAATATCGTTTCAAAAATATTAAATTTAAATCCCTCGTGTAGTTAAAAAAATCAAGGTGGTCTTGTATTTTCTAAACAAATGAAGGTAGAAAATTTTAAAAAATCACAGATTATAGAATTTAAACACAAGCTCTGATTAACCATTCTGAAAATATTGTGCTGTATCTATACTTTTTAGCCAGCCTGTATAGGTAACTCTAAAGAAGACGAAAGCGACCTTTTTCTATCGGTAAGATGGAAAATACTTGGAAATTTTACACCACGATTATTTTAATCGAATATTCTTATACCTATACGCCGCCGGAAGCCTGAATCTTTTGTAAGTAATTCGCTTTAATTGCTTTGAAATCATTTGTTAGAATCGGCCCGTGGTGCCGTTTTACACCCCTTAATTATTTATTGGCACTTTACCTGCATCTTACTTGTACGACAAAAGTGTAAGTAACCACGTTACGGCATTCCTCATCAGAGGTCATTGTGGGGTTTTACGGTAGCGATTAGCCGGCGAACGTACAAAGCCCGCAACTCTTCGTACGCACCAGGTGATCTTATATTTTAACCTACATGCTCCCTTAAACTGAATCCTTCGAGTTAAATTTTTATTGTTTAAGCTGCCACCACGACTGTTAATTAAAACCACGTTTAAACTCAACTAACTTTGATAAAAACAAAAATGATAAATTTATAAATATTTACACCCTTCTTGGTTTACAGAAATTAATGTATCAAAACAAATAAAAATGATTAATTTAAAACGTTTAAAATTAGGATTTGCTCTCAGAGAAATGACAATGGTTTACACCGTACTTCGAACGCTACTGATGATATTATTCTTTCATGAGGATAACGCGGTAAGACTCATATGCCCTACTTATCGTGCGATTCTTGTTCCACGCGGACGTATTTCGCATCCTATTCGTTTTGTGTAATCGGAAATCTTTGTGGTTCCGTCGTGTGGCGCGTGTTGCCTTGGGTGGACGTTCCGAGGTGGAAGTGGCAAATTTTTTCGCATCAAGCTATACGCTAACGTACTGCTGTGATAAGCGCTCCGGCTAATTAATTATATTTAATTTAATTTTCCAAATAAGCGTTTGCTCATGGCGCTTATTTTTCCCGTTGATGTTTACTTACCACAACACTTTAATTTTTTTTTATTGTATGCTTACGAGGTGAAGGTTATTATTTTTTAACACAAATAAAACAAAAGTGAAAATTTAAATAAATATATTGAAACTTGAAAAATTGTAAATAACTATTAAACAACAACAACAAATAATAAATGATTAACGAGAAATTGTTTCATTACTAATTAATTAACTTTTAATTAACAATTGGTTATTCCGATTCGGTAGTTTGTTTACTAGTGAAATTCGTTATGGAATAACAACATCTTGCGATTTGAATTTATGTGTGAGTATGATTTTTCTAGTTTTATTACTACTAGTTTTCCTTAAGCAACAATTATGCGCTTTATGTCACCGTCTTATCCAAAAACAACATTTGAATAATGGTGACCGTGAAATAAAAAGCGGATTTAATTTCTTTATTAATTTACTCAAATAAATAAATAAAAATGTGTTCGCACTATTTTTGAAGTTATTGGTTCAAAAATACAAATTTAATTTATTTAAGAAAATTTTGAATATTTGTCAAAGTTCAAGTTCAGTTGTCGTTATTTAATTAAGTTTTTCTTTGAATATTAGTTCTAGAAAAAATATATCGGACTAACCTGTTCCATTTTTTTATGACCTTATCCTTATGCGATACGCGCTGAAAATAATATCCCTGTTGGTATCGGCACTAGATGTCACTTTAATGTTTAATGTCACTTCACAGAATTATATATTTTTTTAATTTGTTAAAATTTCTAGGAAAAACTAGCACTGCACCACCTGTTTCTTTTGGAGGTCCTATTGGAGGAAGAGCCACAGCAGCTCTTAGGTTTTATCATCGATTTCCGCCTTTTATAGCCGGAAATAAACAAATGAAAACTTCAGGAAATTTAGAATTTGAATCGTCTTTTTAATGCGGTGTTGCAATATGCAAATAGATCGGTCTGTTGCCATTTTCATAGTTTATAATGGTTATTGTTGGTTATGAAAATAGGTGTTAGTTTTTGTTTTGTTAATTGTAGGGTTGAATTTGATTATAACTGATGCTATTTCAATAAAATTTAAAGCTATTTCAAATACAAATTCATTCTTAAATGTAAATTTTAGGTTTCCATTTCTATCGCCATCTGTTGTCAGTTTATCTAAATTGTCATTTTGTTCTATGTTGATAGTTGACATTTATATTTGTTTTAAATAATTAAAAATTGACTAATCTCATTGAATTTAATGAAATATGACTTTACTGACTCGTTATTAAGTTTTGATTGTCTCTTTTAATTAGTTTTTAGATTCTTTCGTGTCGCCATCTGTTGGATGTTATAAAGGCTTGTACTACTTTTCCTTTTTGACATTTAATGAGATTGTTTTAGTTGAAATTGTATTTATTGTGACATTTTTAAACATTTTTGAATATTTTCATTTATTTTTTATGTTTACCATAGAAAATCTCACAGCAGTACGTCATCCTGATTGGTCCAAATCTTCACTTACGCAAATTTGGACATTTCGATTTGAACTTTTCCATAGATTTTGATTAATAAGCAGGACTCAATTCGGCCGGATATTCTTCAGACGTTTTAATGCTTGCGATAAGATTTTAACAAAACCCGACTTGTGTTGTGTCGAGTCAAGAAAGTATTTGAACACAAAGTAACAATTTCTTTGTGAGAAAAATTCCGATGTTATTTTAATTAAATTTCAATGTAGTTTTCCTTA
The DNA here is from genome assembly GCA_018397195.1 of Lethrus apterus. NCBI lineage: Eukaryota > Metazoa > Arthropoda > Insecta > Coleoptera > Geotrupidae > Lethrus > Lethrus apterus. Next base: position 4,639 of record JAFFZR010002794.1, read on the forward strand.
AAATCGGTTTACACATTTTCTACATCGTTCCACGAAATTAAAAGAAATAAATAACACAAAATACTTCAAATAGAAAGAAATATAATTAACATCTTTCTATAAGTTCTATTGAGCCAGACTTGCCGGAAAGCAATATTTTATCGCCGGTCTTGAAGTATTTCGTCGCTTTTTCCGCACCCACGATGCACGGTAGTCCATATTCTCTGGCCACAACGGCACCTAAAAAACCACAATGAATATAATCACACATTTAAAAAAAAAAAAAATCCCTACACGCGGCTTTATAGGAAAGTACACATGCACGAATTTTACATTTTCACTTACCATGCGAAATCAAGCCGCCTAATTCGGTAACTACGCCCGACAACATCGGAAAATACGGAGACCAGGCGATGTCTGTGCTGTTCGTTATCAGAACATCACCTGTTAATACAAAGTTAGTATGAGAAATGTGTCTATGGAAATGGAATTTGTAGAACGTGTATTTAATTTTATCCAAATATTTTTTTCATACCTGATTGTATCTGGACCGCATCTTTAATATCTAGAATGACGCAAGCCCTGGCCAGGACGTTTCCAGCTCGCACGGGGGTACCTTGAATTTTGACGCCGTCTCCGCAGCTTCTGATCATTTCCAAATTTTCCTCGTCGTCTTTTTCCGGCATCGGAAAACCGTACGCGATTTCTGGAAAATGCGCCTTGTTCCACTGAGAGTAGAGACGCCTTCTTCGTATCGCCCTATGAAATTGTTTTTTTTATCGTATTAATAAATAAATTTAAAGTAGAAAACATGATCAAAAGGATTAGATATTTAGGTGCATATAGACACATAAATCGTAACAGTTTTGAAAATGTTCTTTAAGTGACAAATTTTTAATGAGGGAACTAGGTTATGTCCATCCTTACTTCGAGACTAGTGTGGGATCGCGATCTCTAATCAACGTTCCCAATTCCTCGTGGGTGAAATGAAAGATCAAATCTTCCGATGGGATAAATCCATTCGAAACCATCGCCCCGGCCAGCTGTCTGTAAGCCAGTCGAAATTTATTTATGGTTCTTACCAGTTCGGATTTTGTGTTTTCTCTCATCGCCACCGCAGTCCTGCATTTCTTGACGAAGAATTTCAAAATCATCCTGAAAGAACAAAGTAATGAAAAAAGTCGAAGTCGAAAAATCGCGCTCACTTGGTGATTTTACTTTGTGGAGAAATCAGTTGAGATATCGTCTCGTCGACAGTCAGTCCTTTGGCCTTTTTGGTGCTCGTTTCGGTTATGCAATTGGATTGAATCATTGATATCACAGTCGATGGATTCATGCCCCACGCCTCTTCGCTTAGTTCACACTACGACAATTGAAGTATTTTTTTTTTTTTTAATTGGTAAGGCCAGAAACGGTACCTCTCTAAATAATCGATGTCCGTGAACATCCAAAAATTTTTGAAAGATCGAGGCAGCTCTTGGACAATTATTTTTCAGCCAAGCGAAACCCTCTTGCGGTCGGACTTCCATAAATTCTTTAGCCCGTCCCTCGTTTCTGACGATCGTTGCAATATTTTCTAAAATCACGGGCACTTCGGCCGATTCTACTGAGGAATTCGTCATCAGTAACAGGGCGATGTCGTGGTAGTGGTCGTTATTGAAATCTAAAACAAAAATTAATTAATTGAGAATAATAAGCTGAATCAATGCACATCGTGCTGGAGCCAGATTTTAAAGCTGTATGATTCATTTTGTAATAAAAACAAATAATATTTTAAAATACGTATGAATTTTCAAACAAAGTGCCACCATACTTAGAAACCTATTACGGCCTCAATAACAATCGAGCTACCTAAATTATTGGAGATTAACATCCTTGTTTAACGTAATAACTCACCTTTATGTTTCTCCGCTAACACTATCATGGCGATCATCTGGTAGATGATGCTCGTTCGAGTGACACGTGAATGAAACTTAAACATTTTCGCCACGACGGTAACCTGCTCACCGATGCGTCTGTACATGTCGGAAACGTCGCAATCATTTTCAAAATCGATGGACCAATCTTTGTATTTTAATGCAGCGGCCAAATTTTTCTTACTGTTCCACAATATTGTCAAAGTATCGACGTTTAAACGGAACTTTTTCCACCCTTTGATTGCGCCATGCCTCCTCAACGACTCTTTGTGCAACGATTCGTTCAGAATCGGGTGACCAATAATCGCTAATTCGAGTACTTTCGTCTCTAGACCGAGTTCTTCGGGAAGCGTGGCATACAAAAACTGAGAAAACGGAAATTTTGTTAAATCAACTTCTGATGATTGTTTTGAGGTTTATCACGGCTGACGCTATATGGCATTCCAAGGTTAATGCCGGTAATGACGTAACGGTAGCGGATTTAAGAAAGTTGATCTAGCGTTTAGTATTCAATAAACTATGGATTCTCCAACGGTTATAATTGGCGCCCAACGTGGGGTAACAGTACGTGTTTTACAATTTAATCGCGTTTGACAATTTTTTTCTTGTTTGCTTTTACCGGACGAGCGGAAGATTACAACGTCAGTCGCAACCAATCTCATACGCAGATTTACACAGAAGCCAAAAAAGCCAAGCTTTAACAGCTCAAGCTATAAATGAAAATTTACGATTCTCCAACGGCTATAATTGGCGCCCAACGTGGGGCCGCAGTACGTGTTTTACTAACAATTTAGTAGCGTTTGACAATTTTTTTCTTGTTTGCTTTTACCGATTACGAGTGGAAGAACACAACGTCAGTCGCAACAAACCTCATACGCGGATTTACACAGAAGCCAAAAAATTCAAGCTTTAACAGCTCAGGCTATAAATAAAAATTTACGATTCTCCAACGGATATAATTGGCGCCCAACGTGGGGCAACACTACGTGTTTTACTAACAATTTAATCGCGTTTGACAAATTTTTTCTTGTTTGCTTTTACCGAGTACGAGCGGAAGAACACAACGTTTGCAACGAATCTCATACGCGGACTTACACAGAAGCAAAAAAATTCAAGCTTTAATAGCTCAAGCTATAAATGAAAATATGCGATTCTCCAACGGCTATAATTGGCGCCCAACGTGGGGCAACAGTACGTGTTTACTAACAATTTAATTGCGTTTGATAATTTTCTTCTTGTTTACTTTTACCGAGCGCGAGCGGAAGACACGACGTCAGTTTCAACGAACCTCATACGCGGATTTACACAAAAGCCAAAAAATTCAAGCTTTAACAGCTCAAGCTATAAATGAAAATTTATGATTCTCCAACGGCTATAATTGGCGCCCAACGTGGGGCAACAGTAAGTGTTTTACAATTTAATCGCGTAATGTTTTTCTTGTTTGCTTTTACCGGACGAGCGGAAGAATACAACGTCAGTCGCAACGAATCTCATACGCAGATTTACACAGAAGCCAAAAAACCAAGCTTTAACAGCTCAAGCCATAAATAAAAATTTACGATTCTCCAACGGCTATAATTGGCGCCCAACGTGGGGCAACAGTAAGTGTTTTACAATTTAATCGCGTTTGGCAATTTTTTTCTTGTTTGCGTTTACCGAGTACGAACGGAAGACACAACGTCAGTCTCAACGAACCTCATACGCGGATTTACACAGAAGCCAAAAAATTCAAGCTTTAACAGTTCAGGCTATAAATGAAAATTTACGATTCTCCAACAGATATAATTGGCGCCCAACGTGGGGCAACAGTACGTGTTTTGCAATTTAATCGCGTTTGACAATTTTTGTCTTGTTTGCTTTTACCGAGTACGAGCGGAAGAACACAACGTCAGTCGCAACGAATCTCAGACGCCAAAAACAGAAGTCAAAAAGCTTTAACAGCTCAAGCTATAAATGAAAATTTACGTTTAGCATGTCGATAAATCCAACATGAGATACCGACGGAAAGGGGCGGCGCAAATAGGTATTGGGTGTCAGCGTATAAGAGTCATTTTGCATCATCTGATCTACACATTTTCCGATCGTCGATGAGGACAACGCGCTGGCCGCACCTTTCATCACTTCACCGACATTCGCCCTTGTGTAAAGATTCTCGTCGGATAGAATCGGAGTATCGAATTCGTGCTCGAGTTCGTAATCGGACCACGCGTTTAACGTAGTTATCGGTCTTGCCTGTAGCAGGTACAAGGTATCCTGAAAACCAATTTCATATTAAAGTAAGTTATTTCACAGACGAGCTCGCTTGCATTAGTCGCTCACATCCGTAGAGCATCATTGGTTTCTGGGTTATTACCCATCGTCAGTACGGCTAATGACCGACTAATGCTTTCCGAGCTAGAGACCTATGCCTGGTTTGGTATTTGTAATTTACAAATAATTCATGAGGTGAATTCGTTTTCCTAAATTAGGTTTTCCTTGTTTACAAACGTACTTTATAAAAAGCCCATTCTACGTCGAGTGGATATCCAAATTTCTTCTCCAAAGAGACCACGACTTTACCTAAGTAAACCGATTGCTTTTCGGACAAACTCAACTTCGCGTCTTCTTCCCCGTATATTTCTTCACGAGTTCCATTACTATCTCCACTCATTGTTACCTGTAGCTTTTTGGCACCGATTTTTATCGACGAAAGGGAAATCCGATCGTCCCACGTTCTCGACAAAGCGATCGTATCGGGATCCGCACTGGCAGAAACGACGCTCTACGAAAATAAATTTAAAGAACGTTCGTTTGTCTTTCGATTAAAACCTCGCCGAGTCCAAAGTTGGAGGTCACTATCATCTGCGAGGGATCGCCCGTCGCAGGGTGACATGTGAAGATCACTCCGGCGCAGTCGGAGGGCACCATACGTTGTACCACGACCCCCATGTTGCAGTTGACTGGCAAACCGTACTGACTGTAATGCTGGAAGTTGAATAATGTATGGTTTTTTTCACACTCACCGTCTGTATTGGACGCTTTGGAACGAAAAGAGCGAGCCCCAACATGATGCGACGGCTTCGAGTACGTTTTGATCGGTGGTGCAACCCAAAAATGTTGAATTTTGCCCGGCTGCCGATAAATCATCGGAATCTTCACCTATAGCTAGAATAAATCGTTAAGTTAAGATATTTTAAATCTCTGGAAGCTCATCAGTGTTCCAAATGTAAAGCACAAAAACAGTTATGCGATCAATAGTTTTGTACATACCAGAAGATCTAACGGCCCATCTCCAGGTTTCAGAATTTTCCGCCTCGGACGTATTTTTTAAATTGTTGATTTCTTCCACGATCGACGTGGCCACTTCCTCGATAATTCCTTCCCTTTTGAAAGTGTCAAACGTCCTAATAAGAAGAACTATGATTATTTAAGAAGAATGAAAATGAAAAGTACCGTTTGCAAGCCTCTTCGACGTTTCCACGAACTTTTCCGTAACACAAATTTTCCAGGTTTGCAATCGCCTCGCGTAAGTTTTTCTTCCGGTTGATTTGGGCCCAGAAGGCATGGACCGTGACGACGAATCCCTCCGGTACAATGAACTGCGCGAGAAATTAAGAAAATTTTGAAATTTATGAATTTTATCACCTCCGATGTTGGTATCGAAGTCAGCAAAGCCAAAGAATTTCCTTTACCGCCGGTTAAAGACAAGTCTTTGCATTTCGGGCTCGATAGCGAAGCGACGAAAATTTGCTCGGAATGATCATGTTTCGTTTCGCTTAGCAACGGTTGTGGTAGTTCCAAAGGCTCACCTTAAAAAAAAAGAATTAAAATTAATAAAGAAATATGTTTATCATATATTTCCAAACGCCACTGGTTGATTAGCCGTAAATCTAAGGTGTAATTACAAAATAAAGTGTTGGTACACAAAACAGTTCTAAAATCAGTGTGGACGTATGGAATCTAACTCTGGGAAACAGCGACAAATTCGAATATTGAAATTTTGGAAAAATTCCAATCCAAACTCCTTAGATTGATAGTCAACGCCTTTTTGGTTCGTCCCAACCTCGGCTATTAGAAATGATCTCAATATTACGACTACACCTCAAACCACGCCGAAATACTAAAACGCTGTAGCCCACAGATCTAAGCTTGTGATCAATGAACCAAATTAAAAAGTGTCTGCAAAATGTCAATTTCCTGAAGTCGAATCTAGAATTAAATACTAAAAATATAAGGGAAACAACTTACTGAACTGTATATGTAAATTAGACTAGAATTAAAGACTTAAAAAAATGTAGTCGTTTTATTATGGAATATGTACCATTTGTCATACACATTATCCAAATCTAAACTATCCGTGGGGTCAAAGACAACTATAAAATTGCCGCGTCAGCAAAAATTTCCAACTTAAATTATTTTAATACAAAAGTGATCAGCGAAAATCGTGTTACAGCCTGTTGAGCGTCTATAAGTGAACGAACCAAGCAAACAATACAAAACAAAATGACGCATGCGCAAACATTGCTGATCGGAAGTGTTCGAGTAAATTCGGGAGAGCTTGTACGCGTGAGTTTCGTCTGAACCGGCGACGGGTGTGAATGTGTGGCTAAAAATTACGTTACGCGTGTGATGTGTTTGAAATTCAATTTCCTGGGGGCAAACGTCCATTGGGGTAAAGCCCTAGAGGCGTCATTATTAGGAGAAACTGATGTGATGTTATTTAACGTAAATAAGGTAATATAACCTAACATTTTTACTATAGAACCCGCGGCCCCCTGCATCCAGCTCAGCGCCCCCTTATCATATAACCGACAAAAATCGGACTTTTAAATTAGGGACGTTTCAAATTTTCGTTTTAATAAGTTCCACTTTAACAGAAAATAATTTTCATTTTTCAATTTACCGCCGCCATGTTGGATTTTTAAATTTCCAGCCATTTTAGATTTTTAAATTTCCTGCGGTTCCAAGATAGTGCTATGTTGGGTTGGGTTGACTTTTAAATTAGGGACTTTTCAATTTTTTTTTTAATAACTTCCACATTAACCGAAAATAATTGTCATTTTTAAATTTACCGCCGCCATGTCGGTTTTTAAATTTCCTGCCATTCTAGATTTTTAAATTTCCCGCGGTTCCAAGATAGTGCTGTGTTGGGTTGGGACTTTTAAATTACGGACTTTTCAAATTTTTGTTTTGATAACTTCCCCTTTAATCGAAAATAATTGTCATTTTTAAATTTACCGCCGCCATGTTGGTTTTTAAATTTCCTGCCATTCTAGATTTTTAAATTTCCCGCGGTTCCAAGATAGTGCTGTGTTGGGTTGGGACTTTTAAATTACGGACTTTTCAAATTTTTGTTTTGATAACTTCCCCTTTAACCGAAAATAATTGTAATTTTTAAATTTACCGCCGCCAATTTGGATTTTTAAATTTACCGCCATTTTAGATTTTTAAATTTTCCGCGGTTCCAAGATGACGCTGTGTTGGGTTGGGACCATTCACAGAACCAAGATGGCGTTGGGTTGGGACTAATCAGAAATCAAAGTTGGCGTTGGGTTGGAACCAATCACAGAGCAAAGATGATCGATGCGGGGGCGGGGCCTAAAATGCAGATGAAATGTGGGTGGGGCCAAGTGATTAGGGAGCAGTTGTGGTGGGGGTGTCTCAACCGCCCGAATAACTACTACTGCAGTTTCTCACATGTCTTAATTGCAAACAAACGATTTACTTATAGTACATATTCTGTAAAGGTTGTAAATAAATGGGAAGCCAAAAGAAAATCTAATACCTTTTTTCCTGTACCAAAACATACATATTGTACGAGCTTGAGTGGAATTTACGCTGCATTCTCCGGCGACAGTTTTCATCAACCAACCTCTTACGTCGTCGCAGATCGTCGACGTGGTTTCGTCGTTATTTACATGAACGACACACTTCCTCGTTCTCTTCTTTGCTGCAAAAATCATTTTTGTCAAATACCAATCAAGAACTACTTCGAATAGACAGGCATGTAAAATAAATGAATAACACATAAACTAGTAAAAAACGTAGCTCTCCTGAAAAACGGTTTGAATGTGAGACCTCATACTTTGGTCTATGTCTATATACTTGCGGAAACCCCAAAAGATTTGCACTAGATTCGAAAGATGCTTGTTATTCTATCAGTTTCTTCGTAGGTCTGTCTGTTGGTCTATCTGTCTGTCTAACTACTCATCCGTCTGTACTGCTCTCTGTTGAGTCGATGTGTGTTCAAAGACATAGGTTGGCTAGGATTTATGGTCGCGACGATCACGGGTTCAAAGGTCAAGGATCAATAGTTAAGGACAAGGGTTATAGATCAAAGGTATAGGTCAATGACAAATGTATAGGTCAATGACAAATGTATAGGTCAATTACAAAGGTGTAGGTTAAAGGTTGGGTAGGCACCTTTTGTTAAAAGAAAAAATTGCGCAAACGCAGTGTCAGGTGGTGATGGATTCAGAACTCTCGAATTCCCTCTACTAAATTCCAAAACCGAGTAATAAGAACAATAGAAGCATGCATGAATGCAGAGTATTTCTTGAAAAACTGAAAGTGAGGCTTTCAGCATAGCTGTATGAATACAAACAAATATTGACCACAATAGGCAAATATGGTTAGCTAATAGACGAGGGAAACGACGCAGAAAATACAGATAAAACTTTCTACTATACGCTCACCTATTTGTTCATTTTTATCTACATTCCTAGACAAAATATATACAGCATTCCTAATATGCAGTCTTGGGTTGCTACATGTCATTGAAAATTCACTTTCTTCGTTTACTTAGACTTTTACCTAAAACCTTTTCATCAAGACGTAGTCACAATGGAAAAAGGGTAGTCACTGAGACATTGGTATGATAGAGGATTACTGTTGGTTCCTTATGAGGTGGAGTTTGTTCCTTAAGAAGAAGAGATTACAAGGGAAAATTTACAACTAGAAAGCTTTTCTGCAACTCAAGGGACATTTTTTCTTTTTGCATTCAGTTATAGGGGTTAATATAACAAGCTGATGTGCGACTCCACCTATCGGTGGGCGCCGCAACATCAAGAGTGGCGGCGCCCACTGATAGGTGGAGTCGCACATCAGCTTGTTATATGCACTGCTGTCTTGGCAATAACACAACAGGCTCGATTTGCATTGATCGCTCACAGCAGCCGTACTGACGACGGGTTAATCGCCCAGAAACTAACGTTAGTCTGCGGAGGTGAGCGTTTAATGCAATGTCGAGCATGTGTTTCAAATTTTATAGGGGTTAAGACAAAATATGCAGTATTCCTAATGTGATCGATATTTGTCTGTCTGATACTTTATCCATCTATTGTTCTCTTTATCTTTATTCTAGTCTAATATATCCTATTCTATTGTTAAATACCTTCGAAATGTAATGTGAAGGCGTTGGGTATCACTTCTGCATCAGCCAGGTATTCCAGTGAAACGTCTGTGGAAGATATACCGTAAACCTCGCCGTTATTACACAACACACTGCCGTAGCGCAACCTAAAAATGATTAACTTCCGTTGGTACAATTGGCCGTTTGACCACAAATTCATCAATATGTAAGGGTCAAATCTAGTTGTTTTTAAAATACATTAAATTTTATTTTGTTGCGGCGAAAGTGTGGATACGAGGAATTAAGATTAGAGCTGGCGAGATCCTGAGTATGTACGTAGTGCTTCAAGAGGCTAGGGAGAATTTGGCGATCGAGGAATGTAGAAAAGTACTAAGGTAAGATATACAAATCCGGGAATAGGAGAAGATAGGATCCAAGGCTGAGTGATGGATCCAAGACTGAGTGATGGATCCAAGGCTGAGTGATGGATCCAAGGTTGAGTGATGGATCCAAGGCTAAGTGATGAAGTTGGAAAATAGGAGAAGAAGAAAAAACGTGGGTCGAAATGGAAAGAATTATATGAAAGAGCAGGAAAATCCTGAGGCAAATTGTAAGCAGATCTAAAATGGGAGACGTGTGGAACTAGTCGAAAGATGACAGGAAATGGACACATAGGGAAGTAACGAAAAATTCACAGGACTTTATAAGTGGGATTTATGTATAGAAACATGTAGAAAACAAATACTGGAAGGGAGTACAAGAATATAAGAAGAATTGTGGGTTATATGGGGGTGGAAGACTGACTGGTTCAGAAAATACGAATTAATTAAGAATGGATTGGAAGAAACTGGAATTGTTTTCTAAGAAAAGTATTAAGCAAGATGTGGGATGAGTGACTTTTAAAATTAGAAGAAGTGGAAGTGATGAAAAAAAGACAAGGAGGTAGGGTTATCGTTGAAATGTAAGTATATACAGTCTGTTCACGAGAACATTCTACAATAGCTAGCTTTTTTATTTAAGGAGATGCAAACTTCGTTGCGTATTTCACGCAATAAATTATAAAACAAAAGAACATCGCGTTGCTAAGATACAAGCATAAAGATTAATTTTTTAAATTGAACATCCTGTATATATTTTCAAAGACATCTATAAAATTGCCGCGTCAGCAAAAATCTCCAACATAAATCATTTTAATACAAAAATTGCAACATCAGCGAAAATCGTGTTACAGCCTGTTGGCGTTTATAAGTGAACGAACCGAGCAAACAATACAAAACAAAATTTTTCTCTACGATCGCTAGTTAAGGAACAATAATTTCTTGCATTCTGGGTGTTCACGAATTATTCTACAATAGCTGACTTTTTTATTTAAAGAGATACAAACTTGTTTAAAGAACAAAGTTTAAGTACCTTGTAATGCGCATTTCGTGCAAAAAAATTCTAAAACAAAAGAACATCGCGTTGCTAAGATACAAGCATAAATATTAATTTTTTTAAATTGAACACCCTGTATATTTTTCAAAGACATCTATAAAATTGCCGCGTCAGCAAAAATCTCCAACTTAAATCATTTTAATACAAAAATTGCAACATCAGCGAAAATCGTGTTACAGCCTGTTGAGCGTTTATAAGTGAACGAACCGGGCAAACAATACAAAACAAAATTTTTCTATAGGATCGCTAGTTAAGGAACAATAATTTCTTGCATTCTGAGTGTTCACGAATTATTCTACAATAGCTGACTTTTTTATTTAAAGAGATACAAACTTGTTTAAATAACAAGTTTAAGTACCTTGTAATGCGCATTTCGTGCAATAAATTCTAAAACAAAAGAACATCGCGTTGCTAAGATACAAGCATAAAGATTAATTTTTTTTAATTGAACAGCCTGTATATATTTTCAAAGACATCTATAAAATCGCAGCGTCAGCAAAAATCTCCAACTTAAATCATTTTAATACAAAAATTGCAACATCAGCGACAATCGTGTTACAGCCTGTTGAGCGTTTATAAGTGAACGAACCGAGTAAACAATACAAAATTTTTCTCTAGGATCGCTAGTTAAGGAACAATAATTTGTTGCATTCTGGGTGTTCACGAATTATTCTACAATAGCTGACTTTTTTATTTAAAGAGATACAAACTTGTTTAAGGAACAAAGTTTAAGTAGCTTGTAATGCGCATTTCGAGCAATAAATTCAAAAACAAAAGAACATTGCGTTGCTAAGATTCAAGCATAAAGATTAATTTTTTAAATTGAACATCCTGTATATTTTTATTTTTTTAAGCTGCTCTGGTCGCCTGCTATAATTAATTATAAGACAATTTTTCTCTAGGATCGCTAGTCAATTATAGCAGGCAACCAGAGCAACTTAAAAATATACAGAGTGTTCAATTTAAAAAATTAATCGCTTGTATCTTAGCAACGCGATGTTCTTTTGTTTTATAATTCATAGAGCGAAATGCGCATTGCAAGGTACCGACTCTGTCCATTTAACTAATTTTGTATCTCTATAAATAAAAAAGTTAGCTATTGTAGAATGTTCCCGTGAACAGACTGTATATATTTAAACAGTGAAAGCTAGATGGTGCAATTTATCCCTACTTACTGAGTACATCCTCTGCGTAAAGATCTCGCACCGACTACAAACAAAGCTCCATCTTTCATCGTCGAAAACAAAAAGAAATCCCTATTTTGCGAAAGTGATTCGGCTAAACCCCAACGTCTGCGTCGCCAACTTGGAATGTTAAAAGTTATTTCTTCTTCGTATGAAACACCTCGTAGAATGCCTCCTAAAGCACCGTATTGTTCGTAACCACAATCATCCCCACTAAAATTAAATTCTTTGCATTATCAATTGGCACGTATTGCATTTTTCATTTAAACTATTTTTTTTTTTTTTAATCTGCACCAATATTCGTCTAATAATAAATGTATTGTTACTATTATCGAGTTGCATTTACTCACAGTAAATTTATCCATTCGCCGTTTTTCCACGGTTCCCGGGCGATTGCATCGCTCAAAATATTTTCGTCGGCGCCTTGGGGGTAATGTATCGGTGCAGAAGCTGCATTCCAACTGAAAATTTATGTATAAAATTCGTTAACGAGAATAAAAATAAAAATGTCTTACATTAGATGAAATTCCACGTGTTCTATTTCGTTCGTCGATACATTTTTCAATAATCCGTTGTATGTTATCCTCAGTCGGCGGAACGGTTCCAAAATTTGGATGTTCAATCCCGCACCTTTCCATCGATTTGGAGACGTGCTACATACGAGTACGTTAGGGTCGCCTAAAAAAACATAACAAAAAGTTAAAAATTCGAAAAAATGGAAATACGTTACTCACAAGGGAATTTGTATATTTTTCCGTTTGCCAGTCTGAATTCCAAAAATATTTCGGCGTGCAACGTGTGCCTCAATGTGATTTTTAACGCAAACGAATTTCCCTTAAAATCCACTCCGTATATCAATTGTGAATCCGTTTCCTGAAAAATTTAATATCGAAGCTCTACTTTTGGATTTTGGTGAAAATATTATAATAAATCACTGTGTATGGATTTATTGCCTTTATTCGTATTTTAATGTATACAGCGTGTCCTAGAAGTATGGAACCGGTTTAATTTCTCAGGAACCGTTTATCAGATTAAACTGAAATTTTGCACGTATAATCAAGTAACTGAAACCAATTAACTCTAATGTTTTCAACTGGTCAGTTTTATTGAGATACAGTGCCATATTGATTTTTTTAATGGCATGAGGGGTCAAAATCACATTACATCACATTCGTTTGTATTTGTTTTCTTTTAATGCAAAAATTAAAAATGTAACTTACTAACAAGCCTTTAGCCAAGATGTAGTCGCATCGGCCTTGGAAATCGAACAAAAAACAAACACATTTTTGAACACATTTAATGTATGCACTGTAGGCAGTGTACAGTTATTGTCAAATTAAATGAGACAAGCCCGGTTGACGACGCAACCGAGCGACTATTACTGGTTGCCTGCGTTTGCTTTCTTTGAACATTTGCGCGGATAACTCGATCGTTTTCGTTTCCTCGCAGTGTGCGATTTTCGGTAAAGGCTTAAGGGTTTATAGTCAACATCTGTTTGGCATAAAATGCAAATTTCCTTAAGTGTAGTGACAATATTCACATTAAAAACATCGACAAACTGGATTTTAATAAAATCTAGCTGGTACAATAGTTTTATTATTGTGTTATTAATTCTTAACTTTTCCACTTTAAAATTTCTCTCGCATGTCCTGATGAGTTTAGGATCGTAAATGTTACATTGTTATTGTATTAAAATTTATGTCATTATTTCAATGTTGAAGTTTGGCATGTCCTGATGAGTTTAAGATGCTAATTGTTACATTGTTATTGTATTAAAATTTATATAATTATTTCAATGTTAACGTTTATAAACTAGAAATGCAATATTCGCGAATTCATATAAATTAATATAAAAATAAAACAAAATTTACATAATCCAGATATACAGCGTAGGATTAAAAAAAAGCGAACTCAGCCGACGTTTTAAAAAACGCTGAAACAGGACGATTTTATTTTTTAAAAATACACATTAATACGTGCGGTTCACCTTACGACTTTCATTTGTTTTGTAGTCATGACGTCATTACAAAAAATTTAAATGACAACATTTTTTCTACCCTTTAGACCGTGCAAAAAAATCATTGCATAAAAAAAATTCTGAGAAATCGAGCTGAACATTATTATTACTATTATTATCATGGTATCTTGATTACTCAATACGCTACAAAGGTTTTAAGATAAAAACGAAAGGTACTTCAACAAGAAAGTTACGTATCGTTCATGGTCTGAATTATTTGTTATCTAAGATAATATCAACATTAAATTTTCAGATTTTTCTCAGAATTTTTTTAGTGCAACCTAATGATTTCTTTGCACGGTCATAAAGGGTAGAATTTTTTTGTGATGACGTCATCACTACAAAACAAATGAAAGTCAGAAGGTGAATCGCATTAATGTGTATTTTTAAAATCTAAAATCGATCTGTTTCAGCGTTTTTTAAAAAACCGGCTAAGTTCGCTTTTTTTTAATATTCCATACTTTAATCCCACCCTGTATAATAACCGTATCGTAATCATTTCTTTCTGCCGAGGGTTCTGATGAAGAAAGCATATGCAGGCAACCAGTAATACTGCAGTCGCTCGGTTGTGCCGTCAACCGGGCTCGTCTCATTTAATTTGACAATAACTGTACATACAGTGTATTTAAAATACAAACATGGTTAATTTAACAGAAAAATAGAGAATAGAAATTCTTATGATGACAGGCTGCGCGCTGTTGAATACTAATCACCTCAATCGAAATTCGACTAGTAAGTCTGTGGTTACGGAAACCTTAAAAGGTTTTAACGGGACAGAAGCTTGCAAATTTTCAGTCTTTGGAAGCTCCTTTGATCCAAGAACTATAAGAAATGAAGATCAAGCAGTGGATCTTATGTTAGAAGTTGTTCAGGAACTTCCCTGCTTGACTCGACTTTTTACTGTAGGGTCATTTAATGATGAAATTTAATTTATTTCATTTGATTGATATGAAAATTCCCCAGTTCCATTAAAAAAAAAAAAAAACCAAGACGGCGCTGTATTTCGAATATAAATAAACATAAATAAAAATAAACAGTTAACAGATTTTGATCACGCCAATTTCAACCCCGATAAACGGCTCTTGAGAAAACAAGCCGGTTCCATACTACTGGGACACGGTGTAATATATCATACGTAATAAAATACCTCTTTTGTGATTGTCTGTTTGGGTTGCTCTTGTATTTCCTCGCTCGTATTTTCCAAAAGATGCTTGTAGTCTTGTTGCATTTTTCGGACACGTGATCGTGCGAAACGCTTTTTCAACACGTAGTACCATGCTTGAACGATAGGAACTAATTAATTAAAAGAGCCTTGTTACGAAGGTTACGTTACTTAATATTCAATTATATGTTTGTCGATTCGTACTGTATAATAAATTATACTAGCATAGATGTATTCATTAATTATTTACCAAATTAATATATAATTTTAATTAATATAATGTATTGTATTATAAAAAACTCGCAAAGAGTAAACAATTTTTAAGTAGAACTTTTATTTGATTTACATATCTAGGTAGGCGAAGCGACTTTTATAATTCACTTAAAACATTTTCTTAAGTTTTGACATTAGCATATGACAGTTTAGAGTTTACAGTTGACATTTGGTTCAACAAATGGCGCCTCATTTGTTGAACCACATCCATAGGTTCATTAGCTGCTGTAGGCTCTGTATGATGTTCTTGAGTGAACTATTGTGTCCCATTAGGGCGGTTTCATCAACAAACTGGCGTATTTGGTGATCCGAATAGTTATGGTTTTTAACTCAAAAAACAGTCTCACATGCCACAAGTTATCAACAATCTTTTTGTCCAAAAACAATGCAGCAATTCTTTGCCCTGTTAGTTAAAGGTACGGATTTTTTTGAAGTCCAAGCCGATTATTAGGAATATTTTGTTCCACAATGTTACATATTCCGCTTTTAAGATTTTAAGTTCTTACTTAAAATTACGTGGAGAGTTTTTGGACGGCAATTTTCTCTTAAATACTAGTGTTATGAAAGATTTCGAATATTCCTCTTCACTGATCTCTTGTGTTTCAATATTTATTATGTGGTTAAAGTTATTACTATACGAAATCTCTTATCATGACTGCATATTTATAAACAGAAGCCTATCCTAAAATGGCATCGTCTTAAGATTCTTAAAGTTCGGAACTTTAAGGTTCTTAAAGTTTGAAAACACTGATTAATTGGATAGTGGACGATAACTACCGATGTATTACTTTTTTGATAACGGAAACTACGTTTGCTACGGTTGCCAACACAAATTCCGGGAAAATCCGGGCAATATCCGGGAAACTCCGGAATTTGCCCGGAGTTTCACCGGATGTGGTCCGGAGTTTCCCGGACTCTTCCCGTAGTTTCCCCGGATTTTGCCCGGAGATTCCACTGCAAAATCAGGCAAAAGCCCGGATTTTCCAATATTTTGCTCGGAGTTTTCCGGATTTACCCGGATTATTCGGGATTGCCTGGAGCAACGGTGGGCAACCACCCGCCCACGGGCCAGCTACGGCCCGCGAAAAGTTTCTACCCGGCCCTCGAGATGTTTAGAAGAAATTATAAAGAAATATTTTTGATTGTAGGAATTCTTTTAGTTTGAATTAATTATAAACGCACATAGCAACATGTATGTTCATAATTTAGTACTAATTTTAACACTTTTTTTTATTTATTTAATACTAGCTGACCCGACAGTCGTTGTCCTGTCATTTTATACAACAATAGATGTAGGTAGAAGATAGATAGATCGATACATTTCCGACTTTTCCCGTGGATTTTTCAAAAATTTTCTTTCATACAAACCCAAACCAACCCAACCCAACAACAGTCGTTGTCCTATCATTTTATACAATAATAGATGTAGGTAG
>JAFFZR010002795.1:3205-20488 GCA_018397195.1 Lethrus apterus
TTTTACACACGCTGTATATTTAACATACGACTATGACAAATATACGTAAATATAACAAATTTAACTAATAGCATATAATAAAAATCATTAAAAATACAAGCATTTATTATTTTCAATTTTCATTTATGTAATAATTGGAATTAAGATGTTTTGCAATGAAAATTGTATTCGTACAGGATTTATTCAAATATAATTATTGGTCCTCAATAATTCATTCAATATTTCAGAAATATTAACGTGTGGTCTAAATAGAAATGCACTAATAAGTAAATCATGATTTTAAAAATAATATTCGTTACGTTCTCATTCAAGTTGAAAATTAACAAATGTTATATTATGCAGGCCGCATCGAGGTCCGTATACAATAAATAAAATATAAATAAAGTGCAGATAAAACGGCCGTTTTACACATATAGGATGGAGATAAGGTCGGCTATCATCTATTCAAATAGTGTAACCGAAAACAGAACCAACCTGTATAAATACCGGGTACTGTCTGGGGTCGGTCTATTACGTCTTACCTATTCACTTTATTAAAAAATGTTTCAAGTAAAAGTTGTTTGGAGTCAAGTACTCTACACCATAAAATTATTCTGAAATATACAGGGTGTTTAGTTTTGCCTATACGTTATACAATTTTGTTATTTTAAATGGAACAGCCTGTATATCGTCGCATTTTCAGATTCCCCGGAACAAAATAGGGAAAGTTTATACTACAGACCCCATACTAAAATTGAGCGGTTTTCGAGATATTCCACTTTTAGGTGAAAAAAATTAATTTAGGGTGTTCTATTTAAAAATTAATAATGTTTTTATTAACGACGATTTTGTAACGATTCGTTGGCATAATGGTAACAATGCTTCAAGTTAAACAGTCAATACCAAATATCCTAGTTATATTATACAGGGTGTTTCAAAATTAATAATGAATTGCAGCATCTTTGAAAGGTTAAAACTCGTTTTTTTCAAATGGAACACCTTGTATATTTTTATGCCATTTGATCAAGTTTTAAGTTCTTTTTCGATCGTGTGCCAAGTTTGACCCATGCATCGTCTACATCTTCTAGCTGAGCTGAAGCTTTATTCTCTGCAAGACTTTCTATACGGTCCGCTGCTTCGTATCCTCTACAGCAGTCCTTGACTGCTCGTTGCCTCGTTGAAGCATTTCCTCCAATTCCTACCGTGCTTTATTCTTTCAGCTCTGATTTCTTGCACACACCTCACCGTAGAACCTACGTCATTCATATTCCTCCCCCGTAGTACTTATTTACATTTACCTTCCGAAGGTTTGTATCTTTTTATATTTTCTGTTGTACAATGGACTCCAAATCAACTCGTCTTTCTTGTCTATTAATTAGTTGTCTATTAACTTCCTTTAATGTTTCTGTCACCTCTACCCCTTCCTTTGCTACTCCTTCAACCTCGATCGCTGATCATCCGGTCCTTTCGTACCTGTCCATTCTTTTCCACTTCGACAGCCCCTCTCTTCTCATGTCTGCGGCTCTCTCTCTTTTTGTCTTTATATTAAACGTTTTTCATATCGATCATCTTTCATTTATTTTTGCTTTATTATTATTATTATTATATTACTATACGAAGTCGCTTGGTTGAGTATTACAATTTATGCTTCTTGTTATCCTTTATGCTCCTTGCGTATCCCAGTAATGATTCATTATTATCCTTCAAGATTGTTCTTATTGTTTTCTTTTAATAGCTCTCATCCATAAAACAGATCCGGTGTAACTACATATTTGATAACTTAATTTTTGGAAAATATATAAAGTAGAAAGTGAGTTTAAAGTGAGTTGACTTATTATATTGCAGTAACATACTTTTAACGCCATTATCTGCAGTACAGTGTCGGTGGTTTCTCTTTTTAATTACATTGTGTTACATAAAATCATCTATGTTTCTTAATCAGGCAGAATTACTTGCGTAATTCCCACTTTCTGTTTCTGCACAAAGGTCATTACTCATCAATGTTTTATTGTAAATCATTAAGAAACAGCGTTCGTATTAACAGATAGGAAACAATGGAGTAAAGCTTTGTAACGATAACACTAGTAGTTAGTAATTATTCCGTTCGTGTGTTCATTACAATTTCACGGCATTATTCTATTGTGTTCGTGACGTTTACAAGTGAAGATATTTATCGTTGAAATAATAAGATTCACTAGAAATACGTCAGTATAAAGAAATGACGACGATTAAAAGTCGAAATACTTCGAACAAAATATAAGAATTGTCATAAATTCTTTGCGATGAATAACTATTGTTACTTACGAGAATATTAGGTCGGTGTAAACCAGTCTTATACTCAACAAATATACATTGACTACCTGCTACCACCATTCATGATAAACCTTCGTTAAGGTACGATAAAATTTCTAATCCTCGCCACCTTTTTAGATGTATAATTTAGAGCAATTAAAATTATAATTATAACGAGAAATTTAGCACTTTTCGGTTGCTTTTTTAGCTTTTAGTTAATTGTTGAGCGACCGTAGGAAACTTATAACTTATAACACTATCGACAAGGCTTTGCCAACTCAACAGACCCCCTACACACGTTTTTAATGATCTCAGCCTGTACATTACGAAGAACATACAAAATCATATGCTAGAGCCAGACGAACTGAGTGGAGTAAATTTCGCAGAAGAAGTTATTACTATTTAGAGACTACCTAGTTCATGACCAATAATCTATATTCCTGTCATCATCATTTTAATAGAAGAAAATTCCATGCCATTATCAACAGAGCATTTGCTTGCCATCGTTGCTTGATACTATTAGGCATTCCAGTCATTGACTTACCAACCGCTGGCCATCGACGTCTTCTAAAAATTAATTTTCATTCATTCAATCAACTATCGATAAATAAATGGGGCACGATTTTCATTAAATTATTTTAACTATTTCGTAGGTTTATACAATTAATTTTTTTAATAGAGTTTATTTATAATAATTAGTTTCGTGATTACAATTACATGATGATCAAAAAGTTATGAACTTTATGTATCCAACTCGACATTTTGATTAAGTAACAGCTATCATGTACAGGGTGGGCAAATTTCGATGTTTTCATAGGGAATTTCGATAATCATAAGAGATACAAAAAAATTACCCTACAATCCTCGATCGCTTTTTTGGAGAAAAATCCAATGGTGAAAACCAAATTTGACTATCGTCTTTTGTTTTCGAGTTATGCGCAAATATTCGATTTTTTCAGTTTTTGTTTTATGACCATATCTTGCTTATTTTAAAAAATGAAGGAAAATAATGTCCACGTTCTTGAGGCACTTTTTTGATGAGAATGCAGTGGCATTGTTAGTTTTTTGAAAAAGTTCTTCAAATTCGAGTTGTGATATAAAGTTTTAATTTTTTATATGGAACTCGTAGTTCCAAACAAAAACAAAAACAAAAAAGAGATTTTCATTTTCATACAGATTTTTCAAAAATTCATATTTTTCAAGGTCAGATGTTCATTTTCGTGTAGCAAGCGAATAAAGTTTGATATATTACAATGTTTTATTCAGAGTAATAATAATTCTGAAGCTGCAAGTCAAACATAAACGCCAATGGATTTATTTCTTTGGGGACACATTAAAGACATTTGTTTCCCTTTCTTCCCTCTCACTACTTGTCCAAAGAACTTATCTGGACTGAGAGGGAGGGGTTTGGTTACGGCCACGACCGTCTTACAGATGTTAAAGCCTATTCCAGCATACGCTGCAAGGACTAGAGAAACATGGAAAACCTAATCAGAATAGTCGGTTGGAAGGCCAATTCAAAGTCAGAAACGTTGAAAATGTATAACTGTGATACTGTGTTTACGATGTCCGCCACTAAGACTTGAACCCTGGACCTTGAGGTTGGTTACTATCCTACTCACTAAGCTACTAGACCAGCAATCCTGTAATACAATCCGATTTAAAAATACTAATAATAATATGAACAAACTAAGAGAAAATTTTATATAGTGTGTTAATTCCGTATCAACGTTAGTTCGGAGTGTTTCAAAGCGACGTCAATTGTGTGTTGCGAATGACGGATGTCAATTTGAATATTCAATATAAATCTGACCTTGAAAAGTATGAATTTTCGAAAAATCCGTATCAAAATTAAAAATTGGCCATACATGTTATATACTGTTGAAAAGGGAAGAAAATTATCTTTTTATTTAAGCCACAGCCAACTATGAGTTCCATATAAAACATTAACTTTTTCAAACTTTTTCAAAAAACTAACAACGCCACTGCATTCTCATCAAAAAAGTGCCTGAAGAACGTGCATTATTTTCCTTCATTTTTCGAAATAAGCAAGATATGGCCATAAAACGAAAACTGAAAAATCGAATTTTTATGCGTAACTCGAAAACAAAAGACGATAGCCAACTTTGGTTTTCACCATTGAATTTTTCTCCAAAAAGGCGATCGAGGATGGTAATTTTTTTGTATCTCTTATGGTTATTGAAATTCCCTATGAAAACATCGAAATTTGCCCACCCTGTACTTAATGTTCAATTCATAATTGTTGTCAATTCTTACAAAAATGATGATATTTTATGTGCATATTTTTATCGAAAACGATGTATCTAATTAGCGAGTCAGAGATCGTAAAAAAATATTTAATCGCAGCCCGCCGCGGTTGAAGACTTAAGAAGATGGACTTCGACGGAAGCTCTTGGAGATATTACCATTACACCCGATTGTCCAAATCGAATTCCACCAACGAGTGTATTATCGGATGGAGATACAACAGATGGTACGATATTATCCGATGGCGAAGGCATCGATCATAAACTTCCTTCGCCCGAAGAACAACTGCATGTTATAGCACTGAAGTACGTATTCTATTGTATTCTGCATTGTATGCTTCTACAATTCATCCGTCTTTATTAATTACATTTATGTTACGTTAAATATTTGTACTAAACATACAGTTCCATCTATACGTCGCTGTGTTAATTGCAGATTTCCACCCGAAGTAGTTGCGGTTGACATCTCGGGTAGAAGTTTCGATCGTATGTCGGTGCAGAGGCGATCTATGCTGCATACTTGCGAAGGAGAAGATGCCAGCATTAGAAGACGGACCAGAACTCGCAAACCGCGAAGTCGAAGACGGAATACTCTGGCGGGAACTGATCAAAAAGAAATCCGCGACGCCGTCACCGCTGGGTACGTTATTCGCTATAATTTTCAAAGTTTGCAATACAGTTTAATAACCGTGTACATTTTGAACTTTATAACTGCATGAACTCGTAAAGCTTAAATTTAACAGCACCATAATGTGTAATACAAAGGTTTTTATGTTTAAATTGTACAAAAAGCAATGCAAATGTTAAATACCCCATGTTTTATATTAACAATACATTTAGCATTTGCACTGTAAAATGAAATTTCTATTTAAATAAAATGTAAACACATTACTCAACAGGGAAGAGCCCACTTCTCCGGCTCCAGAAGATGAGCCTGATATTCCAGTAAATGGTGCTGCAAATCGTAGTAAGAGTAGCGATCTGTTGCGCTCTTCTAGCAAAAAAGAATCGCCCGAAACCAAGAAATCGCACTTCAACAGCCTAAAGCAATGGGGCAAGAATCGTTTAAAAATGATCAATAAATACACAGAGAAATCACCGGAAACGAGCAAATCCAATGACCTGAGCGATACAAATTTGTACGAAACGGTAACCGTTAAAAGAAAACGAAACTCCGATAAAGACAGAAAATCTTTGCACGAACGGCAGCCTTCTTCTTCGTCTGAAAAGTCCAGTGTTAGTATTCCATTAAACGGCGAAGTGTCCAAAAGTTCACAGGTGAAATTGCGCGAGAGCTCCGAGCAAAGACGTTTACGTAGATTCGGAGGCAACAAAGAAGAACCGCATTCATCTAGTGGAAATTGGAGTGCGAGCTCGGAAAGCGGCAGGGCTTCCATAGGATCTGAAATTACAACGCACCCTAAATCAACGACTTCGGCTGCAACTTCCTGTAATTCCCTTATTTTACACCCTCCAGGATCAGCAAATAGTAGACGAAGATATAACATTAACACATCTACATCGGGTAGTGTAACAAGTGAAGGAACTCTTACTCCAGATATCATACACGATTTGCACGAAGATGGGGAAACAAGTTCGGTGTATTCTTGTGATACTGAAGGTTATTACACGTCATTTCATATGGACAGTGGTTTAAAAACATTAAAAGAAGAAGATGGACCAGCGACACCATTACATTCAACAACTACGTTTTCAAATTCTAGTTCGAATAACACCATACTTACTGCGGAAAATGAATATGAATTATTTGGGAAAGGATCTACTTCTACGACAACGAGTTCAGCTGGAACTGTATGCACAACTTTACGAGCTTCTGAAAGTAATAGATCCCTTATTATTGGTCCCGCCGTTCCAGAAAGAATTAGTTCTTTATATAAACAAGCCAATAAGTCGCCTGAAAGTTCACTTGAACGAGATTCAAATAGTGATAAAACTGGAACAGTTAAAAGAAGTCCATTGAGTAATAAAGCCACAGTCATTGCTGTTGTCCATAAGCAATCATTTGGTGACGTGTCGCCCGATAGCGGTCATAACACGTCTAGTTCACCTATTGAATCAGCAAATAGTCCCAACGGCGTTAGAAGTGGATCTGAATTTGAATTTTCCGAATCATCAGACATGGAAGGTCCAGACAGAATAGAAAGGATCAGAGAGAAAACAACAATTAATTCTAGCCGAATACCATCGATGTGCGCTATTACTCCACCACACAGCGATGACGAAAGCGTTAATAACTTCGATACTGCATTTGAAAAAAATAACAGAGAATTAAAAATGAATCACTTAAACAAAGCTCGAGAAATTAATCTAGATTCAAGTTCAAAACTGACAAATAAGTCTAAATTAGAAATGGAAATTAATCCAAATCTCAATGTATTAAAATGTGACAAAATCATACAAGAAAGTAATCAAAATGCACGTGTTATTATGTCTTCAGTAAACGGTTCAAGAAAAATGCATCTAATTAATGTTAATCCTAAATCTGGATATGCGACAGTTGAAACAATCGATTCGCCAACCTTGCAAGAAACTTGGCATGAAGAAATAGTGATCAATAAAAATATCAGGGCACCATCACCAAGTGGCGGCACTGTCACAATTAAAGAACAAAATCAAAATAAAACATCTCAAACCCAACCTATTTTTAAAGCTTCTTTACTACCATTGAATAACATGCTCGGAAAAATTAAATACAACCTGACTCATTTGACTTCACGCAAAGACTCTAAATCTCCAAACAAAATCGAAAAACAAGAAGACTCTTTGTGTGATTCCGGTGATTATGTAACAATTGCCGATGTAAGAAATAACAACGAAAAATCACCAATTTACGCAAATGATACCGTTAATCGCAATCTTAAAACGGTTCTGTCTGGAAAAATACGCGAAACTGAGTACATATCGCTCAACGAACTGCCTTGCAATGAACCTGAAAATATACAAATTTCCAACGATTCTTTAGACCGCAAGAAAAAACAAGGTGCGCGAGTGATGTTAAATGCGGACGGAAAAGTTGTGTTTAGCTCGGATAGTTTACCGCGACGAAAAGGTGCTTCAACATTCGAACCCGGTCCTTTTGTTAAAAAAGTCACCAGTCCAACTAACAGTCCATTACCAACTCACAGAAATTCAAAAACAATAAGACCGGTCACAAGTCAAGATAATCATCCAAAAGAAGAAATAAGATCGAATCATCCAACGGATACAAGTCGGCCTCTTTCACCACAACTAGGTAAAGTCGTTATTCGTGCATCCTCAGGAATGACTTCTTCTACATCTGAAATAGTTCGCATGCCTCCTTCTACTATAGTTACCCCAACCGTAAGACCGATGTCCCCAAAATCTAACAATGCGCGTGGTGCATACGTACACATGCTAGAAACACGTGGATCTCTTTCGCCTACAAGGGAAGAAGGTAAGATTTGTTCTCCTATCCATTTCCTACGACCACAAACAAAAAATTTGAATCTCGAAACAAAAAACAATTTAACGAACAATGAAAAACGCAATCAAAATTCTCAAAAAATAAATCGCAGCGAAAGTTATCGTTTAGCAAATACCCCGATGACGTTGCCGCGTAAAATCTGCAACATCGAAAAAAGTAAATTAGACATTGAAGATCAAATCGAGAAAGATATCGCCGCGGAACTTTGGCGCGAGAGAATAAACTATCCCCCTACCGTTTCTCCAAAATTATGCGAACGGCAATGTCATATTTATAGCAAAACTCATGCGCAGGAGTTGTTGCTCGCGTCTCCAAACAGAATAACCATTCCAGCCGATAGTCTGGAACATCGCGCGCGGGTTCTCTCTGCATCCGAAGCGGATACAGAGATTTGGTAACATGCGCCGATCCAACACGTGCCGTGCCGTTGCGGAAATCGATGATACGTTCACCCCGTCACCGTCGCTCCTCAGTTATTCAGTATTTCATGTTCATCTTGGTCGCGTCTTTAAAGGTGTAAGATGTTTGCTGGTAATGGGAGTTTCCTTTCCTGTTGTTCCTGCTTTTGGTGATTGGCCATATTCATCATTAACGGCTTGGTGGCAGTTTATAACCGTGTATGAATATGGCTAATTGACATAAATAACTGTATAAAGCATTTTTGTGTCAATTTAGCTGCACTATGCACTCGGCACATGTGCATGAACATTTTTCATTTGTCTTCCTTAGATTTACGGCCTCTTGTGTTTTTGTGATAAAAATGTATTAAGACTGAAATCAAACGTTTACTGATCATTTTTTGTTCATATTTTGGAGTAATTGTTTGATTTTAATGAATCACATAAAATCCATGATTATACGTATAACTTTTTCTTATTTATTTATTCATTTACTGACATACAATACGTGAGTGCATGGATTTTATTGTGTGATAAATACACGTGTAATTTTGTATGTGTTTTAAAACAATGTAAATACCTTGCATGCCCATCTATGTTAATATATTATATTTTTTGTTACACTTAACATGGACACAGTAATGTTTAACTTATGTGACATATAAAAAGATGTTAATAAATTTTCTATAATAGCGATAACAATATACTTTTTCTACACTTTTTGCACTAAACTTTTAACATTTTATTCATTAAGGAGGTCACGACGTAGTAATTAAAATGAACCATTAAAACAAAATTCATGACGCATATGTTCGCAAGCAATACAAGGAAAATACAAACATGAATCACATCATCACGTCAACTAGAAAATGCTTACTTAGTACGTTGCACAGAAGCTGATACGCGCCTGATGTCATCCCAGGATGATAATATTTATTTATTGATCCTTAAACTTTTTTAATTGTCACAAATTTAGTCGATTATACTTTAGCATTGTTAAGAACAAAATTGTTGTCGAGTTGACACCTGCACGAGACGCATGGAAGTAGCTCGCTGCTTTTCTCTGAGTGTTTTGTAATTAATGTTCGTGTTCTTACATGTTCAGGTGAGAATTTACCTATTGTTTTATATGCATGAAATTAGATGTTGAGCATTTTTGAACAATTTTACAATTTATTGCATGATATTTTCTCTTCTCAATGTCACGTTTTAAAATTAATTTCAGGGTAGCAAGAAACACATATTCCTACGTAAACTGGCTGACAATCGACAACTTGAATGAAACATTCGAAAAGCTCGTTATAAAAGGCTGTATATTGGTACATTTCAACAATCAATCATAATGAGTGATTCAAAAATATACCGGCGACGTTATGGACCAGATTCCTTTTATCAAAATGATAAACAGTGAATAAGTTTAAAACTTTTAAACTATGACAAAAATAATTTCAATAATAAAAAAATAGAAAATATAAAAATTTAACATATTTTTTTTAATCAAATAGGAAGATTATCATTTTCTTTCAATAATTTTAAAAGTCCATAATTTATATGCATAAGCGTTATTGCAAAACCAAATATATGTTTTTTAAATTTTGATGTGTGGAACGTGCCTTAGAAGGTTCTCGGTATATATTTGATGAATGACTCTTTACAACGGGTGATCATAAATGAATGAAGGTTGACCGGCATAAATGTTGCAACATATTTGTTAATTATTAAAATGTGGTAAAATTCGTTTTGGGAGTAGGTTCAGCATGTCCACAAACCCAAAAATTCGTTTTGACACATGTCACGTGACCAATATGGCGGGTAATTTAAAAAATATGCTATTAAGTTGCAAAAAGTGAGGTTAAATAACATGATATCCCAAAAAGTTATTTGAAAAAGTTGCTTAAAATTCAATTTTGAGATTATCTGCATACAAAAAAATAATAAAAACCACAATTTTGTCAATTTTTTTAAATTAAATTAATTTTTTGGGTTTTAGCAGCTCAACAGAGGTAAATTCTCTGAATTTAGTTGATAATCAAACAATTTTGTCAATTCGTGCATAACTAACAGAATTAAAGTTAGAAACTAGGTTTTCAGTATGATAGTTGCTGTTGTACTGTATAAAGTAGTAATAAATAAATTTTACTAAATAAGTAAGGACAGTGAAATAATGAATAAGCAATAGCGAGGACCAAATAAGAATACAGATGCTTGTTAAGCATACAAACAATTAAAATTTATTTATTACTACCTTATACGACTCCCTTTTGCAACATCAATTATCGTACTGAAAACCCAGTTTTTACCTTTAACTCTGTTAGTTATGCAAGAATTGACAAAATTGTTTGATTATCAACTAAATTCAGAGAGTTTACTTCTGTTGAGCTGCTAAAATCCAAAAAAAAGGAACATGTAATTTAATTTTTAAAAAATTGACAAAATTTTTTTTTAAATATGTTTAAAAAATTTGCGCATAACCTCAGAATTGAATTCTAAGCAACTTTTTCAAATAACTTTTTGGGATATCATGTCATCTAACCTCACTTTTTGCAGATTAGTAGCATATTTTTTTAATTACTCGCTAGTGGTCACGTGACATGTGTCAAAGCGATTTTTTTTTTTTTTTTAAGGATTAAAAGATTCCCCATATGTTGCAACATTTATGTCGATCACTGAATAATCAAAATTTGTTGACAGCTTCTTTAAAATTTTTGTCAATGGTAGGCCACCAAAAATACGATTTATAGTTTAAATCAAATTTTGAAAAAGCGGTACACCAAATTTGATTACGTGATTTCATTCATTTGTGCTCAACCCGTATCTCATAATATGTAAGAACACAAAGAAGTCGAATGTTTGATTCAAGATTTAATGTGTCGAAAACTTCCTTTTTTGATAAAGAAGGAAACAATTAACCACTGCTTTTACAATATTCGCAACTATACAGGGTGTTGCATTATATGTGTACAAGTACCGACTTTACAAAAGTTTTGCAGTTTGGCCTTTTGAACATGCTCTTTAATAATTTATGGTTTTAACCTTTAAACATAACGTTTTCAAAATAGCGATACTTAAAATTTTTAAATACATATTACTTTTTTTAGCGTCCAAAACGGAAAAAATATTTTAAAAATACATACCTTAAAAACAGTCAAGTTTGCAGGTTCAGAACTAAAAATGCAATAATACATAAGACAACCTGCAAAGAAAGCTATACTATTATGTAAAGCAAGCCAACAGCCTGTATATTTGCCAATATTTTTAATTTATGTAACAAATTAAAGCAAATACCTTTAGTATTTAAACTTCTTTCTACCTTTAATAAATATAATAATAATAAATTATACTGTCAAAGAACGATAAGGATTTTGCTGGATCTGTATATAAAACAAAATAAAAATATATACATTACATTTACCTACAAACTAGATTTTGTGAAATCAGCGAATTATAAATCCTGAAAAGCACATGGAATATAAAATAAAACGCGGTGTCAAATTAACTAAGTCCTCATCACACTGTTACAAGATTTAAATTTAATATTTGCGTCATTCGCTTTGTCTAATTTTGCTGTATAATTTCTTTAAATTTTATTCTCAGTATTTGAACGATTTCATCATCACGATGTCTTCGAGTTTTCATGAATTTCAAGATTATCAACTAACCCAAAATATTTCAGGGTTATTGATCTAATAAATATTATCTGATTGATAATTTCTGAAACTGTATTGAAATTTAAAAGTAAAAAATGCAGGTGATTTTAAAAGAACCTATATATAATTTAGTTAACCTTATTATGCATATCGATTGTTCGTTTTTAAAGTGTTCATTCCACTGGCTTTTTGTCCAATATCAGTCTGCTTTAAGTTTCATGTATCATGCACATTATAATGTAATAACGTCTTTGTTTGGCTTCTCGGGTATTTAATTTAAAAATCAACCGTGCAATATTCAGTTTACAAAAATTATTTTAAAATACGATACGGTTCGGGACATTAAGACGAAAAAAAGGATAATAGTGTGACTAGGACATTAGGACAAATCTAATTTATGATAATAAGAGATAATTCCACTGTTCAACAAAACTAGTTTACGTAATAATAAACTTTGGTCATTTGTAAGGTAGAAATACTAATTATTAATTGCAGTCCACGTAACGTCAAAAATGTGTAAAAATATTTTATTGTGTTTTCAGAACGAGCACTTTCACCGTCTAACCACCAAAGACTGGGACAAACTGATCATCAATTACGAGTTGCACGGGTATGTCAAAGCCCCGTGATGGATGCATTTTATAGCACGGAGATGTCGAAATACTACGATTTCCAAAAAGGATCGAATATCTACAATACACTGCCAAATAAAAAAAAACAAGTGTTGAGCGATTTGCCGAAACGTCCTGTAACTCCTGATATAACAAGAGGTTTAGATACTAATAAATATAATATTGGTAGTGGACATGATAAATTCAAACAAGACTATTCACCTAGACAATACATGCCTCAGGGCGGTTATGTTCCACAACAAACTTATAATCAAGTTAAACAAATGGGCATTCCTGTACAGATGCCCAATATACCACAACTCACAAATCGAAAGTATCAAGTGCCTTCATTGAGAGACAGTCAAGAATCCTATAACAAAAATTCCGTCATTAATGAATCATTAAAAATATCACCAATTGATCCTAGAAGTATAGGAGGATTTCATTCATCAACGCCGTCATCTAAACCACATGAGCTCAAATCGGCCATAAATTTAGAAAATAAATTGTTATCTCCGAAAAAATCAACGATGAGCAACGACGAACTATATGCAGCAATACACAAAAGTAAAAAGAAATTGAACATAAAGAATGAAGAAATAGATCGAGGCTCTCCAGCTTCGATAAACAGTTTATCTCCAGTCAATTCTGAAAACTCCCTAAATAAAATAACTCCAGTTAAAGCACCAGAAAGTGGTTACCTTGGTGAAAAATCCCGTTCACGATTGAGTTGGTCGCCAAAAAATGGCGAATACTTAGACTTTAATACGAATTTAGATAAATCATTACCAAGCACAGAGTCTCGAACAAGACAGAGCTGGGCTTGCACCGACAGAAAAGGAAATTCGCAAACTTCACGTCTGGATTTCAAAAAATTACTTTTACAACACAGCAAACCAAATTTTATCTCACCTAGTACCAAAAAAATCTCAGCAGTAGAACAACTGAAAATTTCTAAGCAACAAATTCAACCCAATAAACCGCAAGATGACATGAATATTTTAGAATTAAGTAGATCACCGAGAAACATTGGTAATAGAAAATTGTTCAATACACCAACTTCGCCTCGAAACACACCTGAAAAAACACGCCCGGTTCCGAAACTTCTATCACCGAGATCACAATGGAGATTTGCAAATCCCAGAAGTGATGTTCTCTCTTCAACAATACTTGAAGATTGTCGAGAAGATGAGAGTCCAAATAATTCGGCAGAAAAATGCGGAAATCCATCTCCCGACAAATATCAAATTCAGAGCAGTATTACATTAAGTAATACAGACCAAGTCGCTACTGAACGCAAAGATATAAAAGTACAAAGTTCCAATAATTCAAACCAAAATGGTCAAGGATTAATGAACAAACGATACATGACTTTATCTGAAAGACTACAGGCTCAAAGAGCTCAATTTTTTAATTCCGGACCATCCGATAAAACATATAATTTTAAATCGAGACTTCGAGAAACTCAAAATGACAAACCAACACTACCAACGTTAGAAACTGCATTTTAACTTATGACACATCTTTATCACACAATCAATTGTATTTTATTCATTTTCTAGTCGAAAACACCATTAGATTGTTAATTTTATTTGGGACCATTTAAATTTTGTTTTTAATTTATTATTACGAAAAGTTGGTGCAACATGTAACTTATAATGTTGCTGTATAATGTATAAATAAATTAGTAGTTGTATATTAGTACTGGATGCCTTAAATTATGAATTCTTAATATATTGACTTATCAATAAAAAAATTATTTATTACATTGTATCTAATTTTTTGATAATAAAAGTATTATATATACCTGTATAGTGAGATTTATGTAGCTTTGAAAGAATAGTAATAAATAATTATATAAAGCGTATTTATTAAATACTTTAAAAGCATCATTTTCATGTATAATTCATATTTCACGCAGTTCTTTTTTGTTATGCAATAAATAAAATACATTTCAATTAACTAATAGGCTCTACTCATTGGGGTTGTCACACTCATCATTGATGACATAAGTCCATGTGGACCCAATATTGGAGGCATTGATCCCATCCTATTTTTAGGGAAAAAAATATTTAATGAAACAAAAATTTATATTTAATAAGTATACTATGTTCCTCAACACTGAAAGGTGGACGAGGACCGGATAAGTAAGTAAGTAATTATACTAAACTTTCATGTAACGTGTATCAAAACCATCTAATGGTTTTTAAATAAAACCGGATGAGTTTAATAACATAAGCATTAGTATTTGAAATAGAACGGTTTGACGCTAACTAGAGCTTTCATCAGCAAATTCTATCACAACTATTCACTATCGATAGTCAGATTTCTGTGACTATGCTTGGGTATGGTTTTGCATTTAACTTGTTCCCATGCCTCTCCAAATTTATTGTCTTTACACACACATAAGCTAAACTGTTTCAGATAATGTTTTAACATAAGCAGGTAAGGATGTTTGAAAAACTTGTGCTACTTTATAAATGGTCATCACAATAGTTTTTTTTTTGTACATTTTGGAAAACTAACAATTAGGTCAGCTCCACATCAATATGGTAGGTTCAAAAATTGTCAAAACTACACCTTGGCAAAGACAATTATGAAACATTTTATTTATAATAAAAAATAAATGGAGAATGTAACGAATAAATCGATAAGAATACTCGATGTATAAGATACCAGGTATTATAAAATGAAAGCTAGATGCTTTTTGTGTAAAATTTATCTAGTGTGCAGTTTCGTATGCGTTTTTCAACTTGGAGTGCTTTGTAGTGCCCATAACCATGCTGGCATAGCCATATTGGTTGGTAGGTTTCAACTTTTAATGATATGATTACAGAAAACGTATGCGAGAACGAATCAAATGTCAAAAATAACAGAAAATAGTCAATGTCAGCCGATTGTTTGGTTGTGTAAATTGTTTTATCAGACAGGGATTCCTAATTTGTTCGTTATGTATTATTTACAACATTAATGTTAACAATTGCTATTAACAAACATCTTATATTTTTAGAAGATGTGTACAAAGTGGGTAAATTTCGATGTTTTAATAGGGAATTTCGATAACCATAAGAGATACAAAAAATTACCCTACCATCCCCGATCGCTTTTTTGGAGAAAAATTTAATGGTGAAAACCAAAGTTGGCTATCGTCTTTTGTTTTCGAGTTATGCGCAAAAATTCGTTTTTTTCAGTTTTCGTTTTATATTTTTTTGATAAGAATGCAGTGGCGTTGTTAGTTTTTTGAAAAAGTTCTTCAAATTCGAGTTGTGCAATAAAGTTATAATTTTTTATATGGAACTCATAGTTGGCTGTGTCTTAAATAAAAAGATATTTTTTTCCCCCTTTTCAACAATATATGGCCAATTTTTAATTTTCATAGATTTTTCAAAAATTCATACTTTTCAAGGTCAGACTAATATTGACTATTCAAATTAACGTCCGTCATTCGCGACACACAATTGACATCGCTTTGAAACACTCCGAACTGACGTTGATACAGAATTAACATACTTTATTATGATAAAGTAATGCATAAAATTCATAAAACGTACAATGTTCATTTTTGAAAAAAATGCAAAAACACGTCAAACAGTTTATTTTATTCCGCGACGTCAAATTTGTCAAAGTTATGACGTCATCAATATTTTTTTTTAAATAGGAAGCTAGGTTTTTCTACATTATTTGTTAAAGCTTGTTTTTCTGCATTTAAAAAAAATAATTCAAGTAGGAGTCGCATAAGAAAAAAATTTAAAAATTAATAAAAAACAAAATAAACTTGATTTTGAATTTATGGAAAAAAAACTACACATTAAAAGAATTAAAACTTAAAGTTACCTAGTAAGAACATCTGTTTTTATCAATTTTTCAATTGTTTTAATAAAACAATATAACATTTTCTCTTAGTTCGGGGTTATATTATGGATTATGGGATTGCTGGTCTAGTGGCTTAGTGAATAGGCTAGTATCCTCAAGGTCCTGGGTTCCAGTATTAGTGGCGGACATTGTAAACTTATAGATATCACAGATATAAATTTTCAATGTTTGTGACTTTGAATTGGCCTTCCGATCGACTATTATTCTGATTAGGTTTTCCACGTTTCCCTAATCCTTGCAGCGTATGCTGGAATATGCTTTAACATCTGTAAGACGGTCGTGACCGAAACCAAACCCCTCTCTCTCTCAGTCCAGATAAGTTTTTCGAAATTTGGACAAGTGGTGAGAGGGAAGAAAGCAAAAAATGTCTATAATGTGTCCCCAAAGAAAGGAATTGGCGTTTATCTTTGACTTGCGGCTTCAGAATTATTATTACTCTGAATAAAACATTGAAATATATCAAACTTATTCGCACAATGCGCAAAAATGCACATCTGACCTTGAAAAGTATGACTTTTTAAAAAATCTGCATGAAAATTAATAATTGGCCATATACATGTTATATATTGTTGAAAAGGGAATAAAATTCTCTTTTTAGTTAAGCATAGCCAACTGTTCCATATAAAAAATTACAACTTTATGTCACAACTCAAATTTGGAGAACTTTTTCAAAAAACTAACAACGCCACTGCATTCTTATCAAAAAAGTGCCTGAAGAACGTGGACATTATTTTCCTTCATTTTTCCAAA
>JAFFZR010002796.1:10522-20974 GCA_018397195.1 Lethrus apterus
TATGTTATTTCCAAAGAAAGTTGATTTTCAAGGCGACACATATTGAAATGGACACAGGACCGTATTTAGAGCTGAATATAAAAAGAATATAAAAATAAAAAGAAATGAAGATAGGGCCGCCGTTTTTGCGGATTTCCGTTTGGGTTAAGGTCAACTATTACCTGTTAAAAAAGTGGGACACATTTTAGAATGGCCTTGTATATAAATATTTATTGGTGCCTTTCCTATATACGTACATATACAGTGACCGGCATAAATGTTGCAACATATGGAGAATTTTTTTTATTATTGAAATAAGTAAAAATTCGTTTTGGGGGATAGGTTCAGCATGACCACAAACCCAAAAATTCGTTTCGTCTCATGTCACGTGACCACTAGTATGGCGGGTAATTTAAAAAATATGCTACTAATCTGCAAAAAGTGAGGTTAGATGACATGATACCCCAAAAAGTTATTTGAAAAAGTTGCTTAGAATTTAATTCTGAGGGCATGTGCAAATTTTTGTAAACATATTAAAAAAAAATTAAAAACCACAATTTTGTGAAATTTTTTTTTTAATTAAATTACATATTTTTTTTGGGTTTTAGCAGCTCAACAGAAGTAAACTCTCTGAATTTGGTTGATAAACAAACAATTTTGTTCTTGCATAACACAGAGTTAAAGGTAAAAACTAGGTTTTCAGTATGATAATTGCTGTTGCAAGGCACTGTATAAAGTAGTAATAAATAAATTTTAAATTGTTTGTATGCCTAACAAGCATCTGTATTCTTTTTTGCTCCTCGCTATTGCTTATTATTTAGTAAAATTTATTTATTATTACTTTATACAGTCCCTTGCAACAGCAACTATCATACTGAAAACTTACTTTTTACATTTAACTCTGTTAATTATTCAAGAATAATTGACAAAATTGTTTGATTATCGACCAGATTCAGACAGTTTACTTCTATTGAGCTGCTAAAACCCAAAAAAAGGGAACATGTAATTTAATTTTAAAAAAATTGACAAAATTGTGGTTTTTAATTTTTTTTTAAATATGTTTACAAAAATTCGCCATACTAGTGGTCACGTGACATGAGACAAAACGAATTTTTGGGTTTGTGGACATGCTGAACGTATCCCCCAAAACGAATTTTACCTTATTTTAATAATAAAAAAAAATCCCCATATGTCGCAACATTTATGCCAGTCACTGTATATTCCTCGTCTTTACTACAAAGTAAACATAAATATTTAATTAAAATTATGGCTTTCTTAGGATAACGTTTTTTATTTATCTTGATATTTATCTTGATGTATAAAATTTGTAACTTAAGATAGCGATTCTAATTATTATAAGATTTCATCAGAAAACTAAAAATAACGATTTAATGACAAACACAGAGACAATAGTAAAGTTTTACTGCTTTATTTAACTCATAACAATTGTTTGATTATGCATTACAGACAATCTACCCAAATTAAACTGGCATAAGTGGCGAGTAAATAG
The DNA here is from genome assembly GCA_018397195.1 of Lethrus apterus. NCBI lineage: Eukaryota > Metazoa > Arthropoda > Insecta > Coleoptera > Geotrupidae > Lethrus > Lethrus apterus. The sequence continues at coordinate 12,012 of JAFFZR010002796.1, forward strand.
TACTACTCGCACCTTTATCACATATAGCTAATGGACTTCTTTGTTTGGTACAAATGCGAGACGACAGTCGTGTGTGCGTGACAAGCGATTTGAAAATAAAGTTTATTTGAAAATTCTGTTATACTTAGTTATATTTGTGAAAAGAAAAAACAAAAATGATAGACAATAAAGATGGTGAGGTGGAAGAAGCGGATAAGATGCTGAAACATCATATTGTCAAAGAACAATTTATAGAAGAGAAAATAGTTAAATTAAAACTTTATAAGTTGAGATGGTTGGTGCTACTACTATTTGTTCTTTATGCTGCATCTAGTGCAGTTCAATGGATTCAATATAGCATAATTACGAATATAATCATGAGGTATTATAGTATATCTGCTGCGGCAGTTGACTGGACGTCGATGATAGCTATGATAACTTATCCTCCATTATTGATTCCTGGGTCGTATATTATAGATAAAATGGTAAGAACAGAATTCTTCAAAGATATCAGTATTATTAAGATATTAAGTAACTGTTTTGCAAATTTATTGTAAAAGTTTTCATTATAAAATTATAACTTTGACTTGGTCCTTTTCAAGATTGAATGAGCTTTTACTGCTGCGTTCTAGTGAGAATATCAGGTCATAATTATGAAATTAAATATACCAAAAGCTTCGATTTTAAACAAATGTCTGACAAAATTACTCAAACATAAAATCTCATTGGTTGGACCACATAAAATGTGATTTTTAAAAAATGCCAACAAGACATTCACAATCGTCAAATTAATATTTTTTTTTTAATTTTTGCAGAAATATTTGTTCTTCATTATAACGTGTTTATTGATTATTGTCATCAAATAAGATCTGATACACACGCTCGACATTGCATTAAACGCTCACCTCCGCACACTAACGTTAGTTTCTGGGCGATAAACCCTTCGTCAGTACGGCTGCTGTGAGCGATCAATTCAAATCGAGCCTGTGGTTTTGTCGCCAAAACGGCAGTTCGTGTAACATTCTGATGTGCAACTCCACCTATCGGTGGGAGTCGATTATTGTCATATAATATATATCCAAAATTTATTTAGAAATAAACAATAATTATTGTTGTTTTGTAAAAGAAATGAAAAAATAAGTTTTAATATACTTCAGATGTAACTGTATATGTATATCGTAGTCTATATATTATGTATAGTTTGGTCTAAAACGTGTAATCAAAACGTGAGTGTTGGAATGAACATACCCTGATTTATGAAAGACGATGTGTAGTTATTTCGACTTCATCAAGGGTGCTACTCAAGTGAATTATATCATATTTTACACAACCAACGGAGCAGTGCGTATTTACGCAATAAATCCTACCTAGTCCTCAACGTTAATTATCTGAGATACCCTCGGGGACCATTTAAGTTTTTTCTTATTCTAATGTATTTGATTTGAAAAAATATTTGAAAATTAAAAATGTACACCAATATGCAAACGACACTTGGCTGATTCCTGAAGACACAATTACGAAGAACTCAGTTTAATTATTGCGAAAAATAATGAAATGGTATAAAATTTGTACATCTTAACAACAAAAGAAAGCCATGCTTACTCTAGTAGAAAATCATGAATCAATTCCGTTAAATGGTCGATCTATCGATTAAGATAGCTATAGCTAAGACAGATATAGCTAAAATAGCTAGGAATTACTATAAGTTAAAATGGGGGAGAACAAGAACAAGAAATTTTTACTAAGTCTTGTTCATTATATTCCGGGTTCATCACCTGCTTATTTATTTACCGGAAACGCATATTAAGGTGCATGCTACAACAGATTTTACAGATTAGTAGGATAGTAGTAATAATGAACAAAAGATTTTGTGTGATATCATTAACAATTTACATTTACATTTACACAAAACTAAAATACCTACACAAGCTCTATCAGAATTAAAATAAATTTGTGTCTTCATCGATAGTATATACGGAAAAGCAAGTGAAAGTTGGGCGGGCCTTTAAAAAATACATTTTTTTTGTACATGCAACTCCATAAATAAAAATACAGGCTGTTCAAAGTTATACAGAGTCGGTTAAATTAGCAAAGATGCAGTGATTTTTCCGCTGATTACAACGGTCCACACAAAAAAACAATTGCGCATCACATTTTAGAGCTAACTCAGATAATTAGATTTTTTAAATGGAACATCCCTGTATATTTATGTAGTAGTCGGTAGAAATTGAAATTTTGCACAAAATCTTCTTATACTACTATAACCCAGAATTGAAAAACAAAAGAGCTACGACGATATTAATACAGGTCACCGCACATGGGATAACTTCCTTATTAGAGAAGCTATAGTGTTGGTCAATACATCAAAAATGTGTAGTTTTTTCTACTGATTACAATGGCATACTCAAAAAACAATTGCCAGTCGCATTTTCGAACTGCTTGCTTTGATACTCATTTACTTATTTTATATTAAAATTTCCCTGTATAATGTAATTAAACATAATTAAGTTAGAAAATTTTATAAAAGTGGTGGGTTGCCGTTAACTTTGAAAATTTTCGAATTTGATTTATTCATCTTGCCTGTAACCAAAAATACATTTTTGTTAAAACGGTTGCATAATAAATGGCACGAGAGCTATTTCTAACGTTGAAAATTTTTAATTACATTAATGCCCAATGAGGGTGCTCATAACCAAAGTTCTTACCTAAATAGTTTTTGTTGGTCTTTTCGACTATATAAGTCCGAACTCGACATAAAATCTTCAGCCTGATTGTGGCTCGCTCTTGGAAAAGTTCCAAACCAGGAAGACCCTGTCGCTGGTGTTAAAAAGTTTTTCCGTGATTTACCATAAATAATACCACGAAATACTATAGTGTTGTTTGTGCCTAATAAAGGATAACACAACAACATTCGGGTAAGTCATCTTCACAATTATTTTGACATATGAGGTTATGTAAATTTATTTGAAATTTAATTTAGGTAATAGTATTTTATTATGAATTGAATAGATAAGAATTGAATAAGTTGCTAAACAACAACAACAGATAAAAAATAAGAAAAAGTTATGAAAAGTAGAAAAATGTTATCAACTATTCGGATTTCTAACTTACAAATAAAGGTGTCCATTGAGTGCGGGATTCTTCTATAGCGACTTTAATATTGGTTTTAGAGAAGATTTATACAAAAGTATATAGTTCCAGTAGCTGCATGTTCGAAAATTATTTTCCTCTCTACAGAGTGTTCGTTATTGCTGGGCAGCAAATTTCTTTTCTATTCTAATCTATATTTTGTAATGGAATATTTTCGATCTGTATTATCTTGCCCATCAATAACGAAACACCTGTAGAGTGGAAAATAATTTATGTAGCTATTAGAACCATATAACTTTTACACAACAAGCTCGACATGCATGGATCGCTCACTGCAGCTGTACTGACGATAGGTTTATTCGCCCAGTTTACGGAGGTGGGCTTTCAATGCATGTCAAGCTTGTTGTGTCAAAGTGTCAAAGACAGCTGACATAAAGCTGGAGTCTGCGCACTGGCGGGACCGTTGCAGAGCAATGGAAGATTGTTCATTTACCTACAGCTTCCTTGTCCAAGGTAGCAGACGCCTGATGTTAGAGCGTTCACCGAGAGGTGGAGCAGTGCATCAGTTTCAGACATGTAACTTTTGTTGCAAACATTTAAATTGGCAACCTTATGAAAATTTGAATTTATAATAGAAAAAAACTCGTAAATAAGGGAATCCATGAACTTGGATGTAAATATTTGGATATGATATGATCAATGATCATAAATCTCTGCTCATATTTATTACAACTGATATGCATAAATTATTGACACAGTAAAAATAGTATCTTGACGGAAATTCACAGCCTTCGGCAAGGTAACCGTCTTCGTGTACTCATTACATTTACCATTTACGGTACAAGAACAATCTAACTTGTTTAACGTTTATTACTTATTACTTTCGAAAGTTGCCATATTTGTGAGGCAAAATCCGTTTGAAATAAAGTAGAAATGTCTTTGCGAATATAATTAATGATAATTAACTGTAATCGCGGATTTTATATTTTAATATCTACGACGTTTGAAAAATTATTATGGCAATAAAACTCATATGAAGATATTGAACAGGACAGTATGACAAACATAGAAAATTACTGAGCCAATACATAACTTTTCTTTCATTTTTACCAAGAAATAAGAAGACAAAAAAATCTTCCAAACTCAAATTTGATGAGATTACAATTGATAAGATAAGATTCCGATGATAAAGAGGGGATAAAAAACGAACCAAAGAACAAATAAAAAAATAGAGGAAAGGCTTTGCAAAATGCTGGTTGTAACAAGGTCTAAAGTAAAAGACCCAAAAAAATGAACAGTATATAAAGCCTTTTCAAACATCGCCTTTGCATAACAGATTTTCTTAAAACTGAATTTTACATCATGTAACAGAAATCATACATTTCATCTTTTATTTGTTCGCATAATTTGTTTTCAAATTAATTTCTATTTAATGTTGACATTTTGTCTTGTTTTTTAAAACACGCAATACAAAAACATCTAAGTTGACATTAAGTACCTACACATTGAGTTACACATCGAGTACAAATATTTATTGTAAACCGTAAAATACATGCGATGAATGACTTTTAAAATTTAATGAAAATCACCGAACGAAAACAACATCTGTTTACAGTTCAAATGAACGATAAGGGTTTGTATGGTACGCCTATGCTATGGCTTGTAAAATTGTAGGAACCACGGAAAGTTGCCGATGGTATTGCCAACACCTGGCAAAATGGAATGTGTAACGTGCATATGGCGGGACAGATGTTTACCGTCCACTTTTGTGTTTTCAGTCCGGTCATCTCAAAGTAAAGGGTCCACAGTTTAAATGATCAAAAGCCAGGAACGTGTGGCCCAATAGATAACTGTGTTTTTATTAATGTTTCGATTTATGTAACTGAAATTTACGTAACAAGAAAAATATAATTAAGTTCGGTAAATTACCAACTATGGTTATGGTATCCACAAGATGTTATTGTTATTTACTATTTGTCTGTGGTATTATACAATAACATTAAAAACATACAAATCGTTAATACAAAAATGGCCTTATGCAATAATGAAACCATACTAGTAGAAAACAAAAATGGAAAATTACATTGATGAAACGAATTTGATTAAAAACAGTTCACTCAACATTATTATTATTATTATTATGAATTGTCGTCATTATTAAATATAATTTTATTAAATATCTGATAAGGTGGAAAGGATTCGGAAAAATATAAATTAATGTCTATTAGCCCCCTTCTCCACCCCTGAGGAAACAACGTCCTTCTCCAAAAATATTTTTCTACAATCCTTTGTTGCGTGGATCCAACCATCACTCTCAAGCCATTTTCCCATGCTACTTTCCCTGTTTTCATTATTTCCAATACACCTATCATTTCTTCCCAGACGATTTCTTTTTCTCATTACCCAACCGCCCCAGCCGTTCTCTCTTCCCCCCTAACAAAGTTTACAAAATATCTCTTCCATTCTTCCATTTTGATGCCCTTATCAACCGTGGTTTTTAGTCTTCTTTTCCTCCTTATATACCCACACACCTCCTTTTCACCATTTAGCGCCTTAACCTTCTTCAGATTCCGTTCCTCTTTCTCTTCCGTACTTCTGATTCTTTCACACTTTGTTTTAAAAAAAAATCTTTGCTTCTTTTATACTCCTCCCACTCTTCCTCTCTCGCTTTGCATCTCTTGATATCTTCCCTTACGCTTCTCTAAGAACCATCCCCAATCGTTTTTCCCTATTCCTAGCTTTCGAATTATCGACCTTCCCCTGCTTTGTAAATGCCAAAAACACGTAAAGATCTGCCATTTTTGCTGATTTTGGTTCATCGAATGTTACCTTTTGTTTGATGAGATATAGAATTATTTAATTATGAATATTAAAATAAATTCTGAAATTTGGACCCTATTTGCGCCATAAAAATCATTTATATAATTATTTATATTAATGCGACCCATTTTGTTAAAATACAAATTCGGAACACCTCCCATGGGTTGTTAATAGGAAAAAAAGACAATAAAATAAAAAAAAAATTAATAAATAAATCAAAAATTACAATAGAACAATAATCAAATTTCAAACAAGATGAATTTTTAAAAGGCAGAACCACTCATTCCCCAATAATTTAAAGTTACAATTCCTCCTAAAACTATCCCTATATGAACGCGCTACCCACTTCGCACTACAATTAAATAATAAAAGCTGCTCATATCATTAGGAATAATATTAATAATTAATAAATAATAATTAAAAAAATTTATGATAATAATAATAAATGGATGTAATGTACGAGTATATATGTATATGTAATTTTTGTCTGTTTTTTTGTTATAATAAATATGTGAATACATTGCAGCTTTCTTAAGAATAAAATCTATAAGGACTCAAGACCATATTTATGACTATATTGGTCACCGGAGCATGAATTAGCATGAACATACGAAATTATCTTTTATGCAGCTGCTCCTCAGCTGGTTACTGAAAATATATTTGTAATGATTGCAAATTTTTTTGAAATTTCTTTCAATTTTCACTGATAAAAAAAATATTTAAACATAAATTTTGAAGTTTATAGAATTTTAAATCTATTTAAATATTAGTTTTAATATTATTTAGAAACAATATAAGAATTATATAAAAAATAAATTAAATAATAATAAAAGTTGCAATTTCATATAAAAATGGAGCATCTTTCTGCAAATCATCATGACAAGAAAATCTTAAAGTAGCCTAAGGAATAACCCCCTGGATTTTTGCCGCATGTTTAGTAAACATCCTATAATACGACTTCTCTCAAATATACTAATCATATAATAGCCATGTATTAACCATCATTTTCCTAAGAAATTTACATAACAGCTACATTCAGTGTTATGTGACGTCACATAACTCATATTATTAGGTCTGTTTGGTATCCTGAACTGGTGTAGAAAAGTGTACACTACAAAATGCAATCCGTGCACTTTTTCGAACTAAATTTTTAGTGAATGTAGCTTAACACTACTTACACTTATTCAGCTCATCAAAAAGTATTTAAGTAACACAATCAATTTGTAATAAATGTTTAATTTCAAAAAAGTCTGCACCAGTGTACACCAGTTCAGGATACCAAACAGACCTAGTATTTCAAACGACATCAACATATTAGTTTCTTTTAGTTTTATAAAAAAAAATTACAAATACATCACAATATTTTAAAGATGTGATTTTAAAAATGTGAATTTCAAAACGTCTTTGAAATTAATTTGGCATTGTTCCTTTATGAAGTATATTTTACAAAAATTACATAATTAGTGACGTAAGTGTAACAGTAACAGCTGCGTGCTTCTCAGTTGATTGTAAACCTCAGGTGTGAAAATTAAAATAGCTGTATATTTGCAAGTTCATTTTGAATACATTCTGCTTGAATTGAATCGTTACTTTGTAAATAAAAGGTATTATTAGTTACGCAACTCATATTTATGACTTTATCATTAGAAATATTATATTATAAAGAATTTAAAAAAAAAATGCTCTTATCCATTTTTTTAAGTGATTTTTTCTTAAAGTTCATATGAAAACCTTAAAATGCGTTTAAAATGCGAAACATATTAAAATATTGGAAGGATCGCTTGCTACCGCTTTGTTAGGGTGGCTAAACGACCATGCAAAAATGCAGCTGTTAGTTTATCATCTGTTCCTGTTTATCAAAACGAATTTTATTTGGTTTTGAAATTTTATTCTTAAAAATTTGATTTGTGTTGTTGTTTTTGGATTATTTTTGTAAATTTTAGGTTTATAGTGCTGTTGTTAAGTAAATTTGAAAATCTCCTACAATGATAAATATTATATCAATTTTTTTAAGAGATCTTAAACGTCTTTGCTGAAGCAAATAGTCATAATTCCAAATTAATGTTATAAATTATAATAGTCCGTAGAAACTTTAATGCTTACAATGCCTAATGGTTAGATCAATTAATGTTTAGAACTCCTAATGGTTAAAACGTCTAATGCTTAGAATGCCTAATGCTTAAAACGCCTAATTCTTAGAACACCTAATAGATGGAACGCCTAATGCTTAAAATGCCTAATGCTTAAAATGCCTAATGCTTAAAATGTCTAATGCTTGAAATGCTTAATGTTTGACAAGCTTATTTCATGAAATGCCTAATGGGGTTATATAGGTATTAAAATTTTGAATATTTGAATATGAAATGGTCACTGGCAGTAAGTAATGTAGAATGTAATAATATACAGTGCGTACCAAATGTATGGAACCGGCCTTGTTATTTCAAAACTATTCAAGCTAAAACGATAAAATTTAATATGCATGCTGTTTACAAAGCCTTCTATTTATTTCCACAGTTTTGTTATTTTTTTAACTCACAAGGTCGGGAGCTGCACAGCCAACTTGATTTTTTTTAAATAGGAAGGGGGGTCAAATCGCATACCGTTTGAAAGGTATTTTCAAGTAGAATTCAGCGACATGCCGCTAGCTACAGTTATCTCTAAAGATAACTTCGCTATTGTAAATTACATACTGGGAGTAGGTATTAACTGGATAACTGAAAATCCAGTTAGCACTGAAAACAATGGTTAGTTTATGTTGTTTAATGTAACATCAGATTGTTGAAACCGTGTTTTAAGTTTATGAAGTTCATCTAGTACAAGAATCATTTATAAGCGATGGTCAAACTGTTCCCCATTCGCCTCTTGGCATAATAAATTCGATTAGAAAATCCTACAACTGAATTCAAAATGAACTCGCGAGGAATAATTGCTGTTTCTTCTCGAATTCGTTACACTAGTTCATTCAAGTTATTTGGTTTATCGAGGTAAATACGACTCTTCAGGTAACCCCACAAGAATAAAATCTAGTGGGGTTAAGTCAGGTGATCGCGGTGGCCATTTAATACGTCCTCGAC
>JAFFZR010002797.1:0-20297 GCA_018397195.1 Lethrus apterus
TAGTGTTATAGCCTTGTTTATATATGTTATAGTTACTCAACCGACAATAGTCCGACAGAGGGCGTCGAATTTATGAGTCGTTCATTCATTAATTTTGAACCGTAGGAGTAATGATATAGGGTATTAGTAAATGAATATGCTTATGTAGAGGGTAAAATATATATAAACAAGACTAATACCCTATATCATTACTCCTACGCTTCAAAATTAATGAATAAACGACTCATAAATTCGACGCCCTCTGTCGGACTATTGTCGGTTGAGTAACTATAACATATATAAACAAGGCTATAACACTATAATTAAATTATACTAGTGTTTCAAACCAAAATGTATTTTTTAGTGAATATCTAGCGACAAACCGTAGTACCTCCAAAGTGCAATTTTTATGAAATATGATTAAAGGCGATTTATCGTATAATTGTTTTCATTTCAAAGAAACATACACACTTAATTATATTGCGCTGATAACATAAGCGTTAGTATTATGTTTCTCCTGTAAAGTGTATTCAATCAACGCCTTAACCTACGAATATGGCGTTTACGATGGATTCCCCTTCCGTTTCATGCCTATTTTATTCCACTAAACATGGTTTACGCTCCATCTTCTCTGTTATGTCATCCTAGGACCATCCTGCTGATTAGGCTTCCTACGTTTCTTTCTAATCCCTGCAGCGATGTTAGAATCTAGAATATAAATAAATATATAAATAATGTCTCTAGAAATATGTTGGTAGTACTGTTGTTTGATGTAAATTAGTTAGTTTCGTTTCTTAATGTAGGCTCTCTTGTATTTTTACGTATTGACAATTGTGTTAGTTTGTTGCTATTTTGTATATATATTAATTTTTAAACAATAATTATGTGGCACGAAGCTAGAAAACAGGAGCGTAAGATACGCGGAATGTTGGTGGATTATAGAAAAAGAGCGGAAAGGCGTAGAGTATTTTATGAAAAAATTGTAATTTATCTACATTACCCACCTTACTATATTTACAAATAACTCTCGTTTATAGAAAGCAGATCCTACACAGTTTTTACAACTACATGGAAGACAATGTAAAATACATTTGGATCCATCAGTTGCTGCAGCTGCTGACAGTCCAGCAGCTATGTAAGTATATTTTAATCAAATATGTTCCTTTTATTTACGTTATGCATGTTATTTAGGATGCCTTGGCAAGGACAGGCTGATAATTTGATAGATCGATTTGATGTTCGGGCCCATTTAGATTTTATACCACCTGTAAAAAAATCCGAGGAAGATGAAATGTCATATGATGAAAGACAGTTAAATTATGAACGATACAGGATAATTGCACAAAATGCATTTCTTGGAATAAGTGAGGAGAAATTTTTAAAACAGTTACATTTAGAGGAGCAATTTGGTTACACTGAATCAGAACCTAAAAAGAAAAAAGTTGGTGGAGCTGCTATTGGATTTAATTATGAAGATGGTACAGGTAATTTTGATCACATTATTGACTAATTCACTTTAGAAATATTCTAAAATTATGTTTAATTAGGTACCAGTCAGTCACTTACATTACCTGGTTCTCAAGGCAATAATAGTTCTGATGAAAATTCTGACAGTGATTTAGATGTGGATCTTTCTATAAATGTTTCAAAAATGGATTCTGCACAAGCTCATGAAATGAACCGCCATGGTCGTAACTTTGGCATGAGTTCTAATGATTTCTATTCATTTTTGACAAATGACTTGGAAGAAGCTGAGAATTACCGATTAGCAAAAGAGGAAGAGCACGAAAAAGCTTTATTTTCAGGCCGTAAGTCGAGAAGGGAGCGAAGGTGATAATATATAAATACATTTTTGATTCTTCATTGTAATAGAGATTTTCAGGGCACATCGTGAAAAGAGACTTGCTAATCGAGTGATTAGCCCACCGAGTTATGCTGCTAGGACTTCTCCAACCTATCCAATGTTTCGTGATAGTAAATCGGCTTCAAAATCACCATCACCAGAAAATACAGGAAAGATTACATATATCACATCTTTTGGAGGTAACTTGTACTAAATATATATAAATAATTCTATCTTAACCCGAAACTGTAATAAAATATGTTTATTTTTCTTAGTTAATGTTTTCCACTCCTAGTTAATATAAAATAAGACACTAATTGTATGAAATATTCATTTTTCTTCCACTTGACATTTCACAAGCTCAGTGAACTTTTTTCGAAAATTTATTCTTTCGAGAAATTGTTCTCTATCATATTATTACTCATAGTATTATTTTTGAAGTTTTTTAATTCTTTAGTGTTTTCATATAATTTTAGATGAAGATGAACCACCTAGTTCTAGTAAACCAACTTATGCAGATAAAGTTAAATACGGTGTGAAATCAAAAAAACTTTGTGAAAGCAATACTGAAAGAACAGTTTACATAGAACCAAAGAAGAATACAAGCAAAGAAGATGACAGAAAGATTCGAAAAAGACGCCGGTCTCGTAGTGTGAACTCTAGAAGTCCAAAATTAAGAACAAGGAGAAGTTGGTCTAGAAATCGGTAAGTATTTTTTATTTTACTGCCAATCTGCGTAAATGTATCCACAATTGACATTTTGCAATATTTTCTATTTTTTTACATTAATACTAATAATAATAGTACATAATATAAATTAATAAATGACAAAAAACCAAGGTGGACGCATTAATTGGCGTCTTTCATTAATTCTTAAATAATTTTATGTTTTATAGATACAGAAGATCAAGATCAAAAGATCGGATAAGACGATATCGATCTAGAAGAAATAGTTCAACATCTTCATCTTCATCAAGGTCACATAGAAGATCAAAACTTAGATCCAGTAGCATATCTAGAAATAAAAATCGATCTAGAAGTAAATCTAGATCTAGAAATATTTCTAGAAATAGGAACAAATCCAGGAGTAATTCCAAATCTAAAAATCGATCTAAAAATAGATCATACAGCAGATCTAGAAGTGTATCCAAGATCAAATTTTCTTCAAGAAGTAAATCAAGAAGCACGTCCAGGACTAAAAATGGTTCAAGAAGTCTCTCTAGATCTGAGACAAACGTCAAGAGTAAATCTAGAAGTTTATCGAGTTCTAAAAGTAGATCGAGGAGTTTATCTGAAGTAAAGAAATTACATAGTAGATCACCGTCAGCTTCTTCGAAAACTTCTTTTTCTGAAAAAATGTCAAGGAGTAAAAGTAGAAGTTTATCCTTAAAAAGAGATTCGCCACCAAAGATTCTTCCTAGATATTATGGTCGAAAGAGAAGTGACCAAAGTTCTTCTGAATTAAGCGAGCCTAGTGGCGAAGAGAAGGATATTAAACCGGAATCTCCGTAAGTTTACATACTTGGTAACAGTTTTACATAAATATTTTTCATAATTTGTAGCATATCCTATAGTCTAAATATTGTATGTTGTTTCTTTCATTATTAGTACAAGGCTAAAGACACTTATCAACATATTCAAGATAGAATTGTTATATATAATCAAGATCCACATTACCATACTATTGTGTATGTGTATGTTGTCCATTAATTCCTGAACTGTATTCTAAAAGGACGAAAACAAAAAGACCAAGAGTTTTTCTTTTCTCTCCTTTTTTTATATTTTTGTTTCGCACAAAATTAATAGCAATTTTGTCTTATCCAGGTGCTTTCTCATTTTTTTACTTCTTGTAGTTCCTCTGAAGTTATTAATTCTTCATTATCTTATATTATCATTTCTGGTTCGTTGTTGTCCTTGGTATCCCTAGAAGCACATAATATTCTTGAAACTGTTCTTTCCATGACTAGACATTATTACTTTCTCAGAATTGTTAGGGCTGTTTTTATAATGCAAAGTTATAAATTGCAAAACACTAAATTAAATTATTTTTAGGGTGACTGTCGTAAAGAACAAAAGCAGTGGTAATTCTGGCTCATCAACCAAAGTCAGTAAGAACCGTTTAATTTTCTCACTAACATTATTTTGAATTTTTAAGATTATTTTTCAATTCAATCTAAATTTTTTATTAAACATTTTCATAAGATAAATTCAATAAAACATTTGTGAACTTGGAACTCATTTCAGAAGTCTACTTTAAGTTTGAGTTTACAAGAACGCCTTAAAAGAAAAAGGCAGGCTTTATTAAATAAACAATGTAAGTTTTACTTTTTAGAAGTGTGACATTATTTGAAATTTCTATGTTGTAGTTAAGGCGGATAAAATAGCCGAGCAGTTAAAAACAGAGAGAGAGAAACAGGAACAGCAAAATAGAGAGGATGAACTCCGGGAGATGGCAATAAAATTAAGACGGAGGTATTGGAATAAAGTTTTTTTATTTATAAGTTTTTTGTACAGGTAATTCTGAAAGAGCTTACATTATTTTAATTTAATTTTAAATTGTCAAAAACGGAGAACTATAATCTATTTAAATTTTCATAGTTTTAATTCTTTATGAAATCTGTACAGTCCTCCGTCTCTTTGAATATGTACCGGGCTGCAAAAGTAGCGATTTTTGCGACGAGTTATTCATATTAAAACTAAAAATTTTTCTGGCTCATCCTTTGATGTAAGATCGTCGTTTTCGCAGATTCAGACTTACGTGTTAAAACAATGTAATTCGGAATTTCCTTGTATAATTTAAAATATTTATTTATTAAATGTAACTTTTTGTATGTTGTAGACAAAGAGAGAGACGTCATGCATATGACAGTAATAGTACTAGTTCTTCCGATTCAGGAAGTAGGACAAAAAGCCCCCGAACGGCATCAGAAACAAGAAAAAGTCGAAGTATCAGTCCTAGATTAAAACGAGATGATCGCGAATTCAAATCTAGAGATCCGAAGTATAGAGTCAGAGATACAAGTAGGGAGCGTCGTGATAGTCTCGAAAGAGAGATTGGGGGTAGTAGAAGGTCTCCAAAATCCAGATTCGAGTCTGAGAAAAGAACTTTTTACAGAGATGAATCTGACAGAGAGAGGAGTTACAGACGAAGAGATGAGCTTTCGAAGGATTACAGGGATAGAAGAGACGAGTACAGGAGCAAAGATCGAAGTCGTTCTTTGGTAGATTATTAATCGTATTATATTATTATGTAAGGTAACTAATTATATCGACATTATTTTTTTTTCATATTGGAATAAATGTTAATAGAATAAATAATTTTGTTTAATTTGTCCTGTTTAATAAAGCCTTTTCTCAGAAAATATTTTTTATACATACATACTGTTTTGATTTCAAAACTATGATAATTGGTTTTTGTAATTTCCATATGCAAAAAATAATCAGAGAAATAATTATGAATTTAAAATGGACATTTTATCAGTCAGTTATGCAGAATGAAGCGGCATTATTACAAAGAATAAATGACTTGTTTGAAGAAAATTATACAAGATCTGTTCGTTTTGTTATCTTGTATAATTTTCTTAAGATGGAGAAGGCAGAGCAAGAGATAAACTAGCAATTGCAAAAGAATTATACACAGTTGGAAAACCTAATAGAAAAAGGTGAAACCATAGTGACGAGAACAGACAAAATAGATAATGATTAAAGGGAGAAATAACAACTGAAAGTCTCAACCAAACTGAGATAACAAACTAAGATTATCAATTAAGTTAAGAAATGAAAAACAACTAGATTAAGAAGTTGTTATAATTTTCAACAAGCGGTTTGGGAAACACCGGAAATAAAAGGGCGGATGTTAGCAATTAACTATACAAAAAAAATCACATACATACTGGGAAAACAAAATTAAGACGTACAAGATAATAATTAAGAGCACTGCAGGATAAAACGAGAATGAACACCAACAGTCAACAGTTAAGAACAGAGATTCAACAAATTAAAAATGTGTCAATTTATGCTTAGTTAAGAGATGATAGCACAGATCATTCTCGTTCGAAAGATATTAAAAAGACCGATGACGCAGAATATGCAGCAGCAATCGTCCAATAAGACAGGGAGATGGAAATTGGACGAGAAACAACGATCAAAAAGATAAGATATTCGCAAACCATTTAGAATTAATAACAAGAAAGTGAAATATGGACTGACACAATACAAGAAGATAACAGGCTGATGACCAGAGAAGTAAATATAGAGGTCAAAGAAAATTTCAATTTGAGAAGTGAAGAAGTGCAAAAACAGCTTCTGAGAAAGGCCATTGTAAAACTAAACTAGCTGATAAATACAGCTTTTAAATTAAACTATGTACCTACCTAGGTTGTAGAAAGTTGCCAAGGTCATTGTGAGCTCAAACCTAGGCAAACCACAAGAAGTTTCCACCTACAGTTCAATCTCCTTACTGCCTATAATGACGAAACTCTCCGAAAAGCTACTACTTTAAGAGAATAAAATCTATCATTGACAAAAACTAATTAATCCCATCTCACCTATTTGGTTTCAGAAATAAACACGGATTAGAGAAACAAAATCAGAGAACCAATCGGATCAACAACTGGACAAAAGAGGCAGATTTCACTAATAAAAAATTCCATATCAGATTCAAACAGCGAACTGCTTAGGTATTCTGCTAGACGCTCTTCTTCGCTGAAACGACGTTCAGAACTTGGCAATAGATACAGAAATTCCTCTCTGTTTCTACAAAATAAACTATTGTTATATAATAAGCAGATAGGGCTTACTAGACAAAACAATATCAATATCATCCAAAGATTTCAGGAAAAAGTACTAAGGAATATCGTTGATCGTATGTTAGAAACAGTGACAACCGTCGAGATCTGGAAATGGAAACCGAAATCAAAAAACTTGCCGAGAGTCATGGAAAAAGCCTTTACAAAATATACACGCAGAGGTAAGTAATCCAGCTTCCAGTTAACATAGAGATCGTGTATAGGTTTATAGACATACCCTGCTAGTTAGTATAAGTTATAGTGAAAAGTAGAGCTAGTACTAGTACTAGTACGAGAATTCAAACCAAAGAAAAAAAGATCGTGTTTTTGTCATTAAATAGTGTTAAGCAACCAACTTTACAAAAGCGTACGAACTAGCGAAAGACATACGATTCAACTCATGATAGGAGTAGGTGTCCGGATATTTAATTCCACCACTGTACAAAGTTACACACAATAAAAATGTCTTTATTTCATTTCACAGAAACTAAGGAACTCCAATGGGCAAATTCTTTGACTGACTTTTCATTTAGTATTTAAGTTAAAATAAAATTATTAGTCTCAAGAGTAGATTGTATACTTGAAAACAATAAAATTTACAATAAAAGATTATTCTGTAATTGTGATATTTTGTATTTGTTACTGATATTTGGAACCTTACTATTCATTTATCAGCTGCTGAGTAGATGAGCTGAGTAGGTGACTTATAGATATGAGCTATTGCAACATTCAATATAAAGGATTTTAAAAATGTGGAAACTTAGAAGCAAAGTGCAAAGTCGAAAAAAATGCAAGCATTTGTAAATCATCCTTCAAAATAAATTTAAATAAAAGAGTATTACTTTTCAAAATATACATGCTGAGCTTTTAGGCTTCACAAGATTGGCTTCAACTAGATTGGCTTAATTTGCAAAAATAAATTGCAGTACTTTCTTGCAAAAGATTTGAAGACGCTCGTATTTTTCAAAATCAGTAGCATAGAAGAAATTGATATATAATTGAAGTAAAGTAACCGCATCATTTATTTGTTGATAAATCACTTAAGGACTTAATTTAATAAGAATAAAAAAAGATAAACATTCAAAGGTAGAAAAATGCTTATCGTCAAAATCGGCGGCAATGTATGCAAAAGTGAAACTAGATAATGTAAGGACACATAAAAATAATAATTCAACATATCTTTAATCATCACTTGAAGATGACTGAAGATAATTGTTAGTCGAAACGTTGTGAATTTTTACGAATAAATACAACAAAAGTAAAAAATCTGAAATATTTTTCTTATTCCCACACTATACCTTTATAAAATTGTGAACTGTGAAAAATTGATGATAAGAAAAGCATTAAGTGGTGTTAATTAAAAATGTGTAGAGACTTTTTATATTTTTTTTATATTTTTTCTTAGTTTTAATGGTTAATTCTGATTATAAATTATTTGTCCTTCGGTAATTTTATACAAGAATATTTCTATACAAGATATTTTTTAATCTTGTATAGAAATATTCTTGTATAAAATTACCAAAGGACAAATAATTTATAATCAGAATTAACCATTAAAACTAAGAAAAAATTATAAAAAAATATTATCCTGAACGTACACGGTAAAATTCCCGCATGATAGCTGGGACAACGTTTGTGTCCTGTTCTAGAGCCTGCGGGAATGGCAGGTGGGGAGTTCTGGAAGAATGTAATTTTGCCAGGACGAGCCCCGAGGGAATTGCGGTCTTCCCTTTTTCCAAACAGTCCGGCGGAGTCCACGTTATCCTTAGAATGTGAAAACCGTTTCTTTTACGTTCGAAAATGTCACATACGAATTCGTTTATTTTTATGACGAATTGAATAATTCAGTTAAATAGATTTAATTTACTTTTTTTTGTATAAAAAAAGACAACCTAGTATTTAATTAGTATATGCGCTTTCACAAGGAATAAGCAATCGCAAAATCAAATAAGTTTTATAGTAAAATAAATAATAAATATAATGTAAAAGTGAATTGTGAATTTTGTTATCTATTCAAGATTGATAGTATATATATCTATGTGTTTATAGAACAAAAGTTCCGAATTTTTATTATGCACAATGTTTAAAATTTGGAAAGTTGTTTTTAGCTCTTTGATATTTTAATTTAAACAGAAAAAGTCGCTCGTGGAATCTATATTTGTCATTAAAGAAATATTTAACATTTGTGTACAGTAATAATTATATTTGGGGAACATAATTTGTCGTATTAGATTTCTCAGTTATCACTTGTCAAATTCAATTTTTTATTAAGTGGATTAAATGAATTTATACTTATGTGTCTATATTTGTATAAAATATTTTTATTTGTATGGCCACAGTCACATTCTGATATAGTGAAAGCGAGGAAAGGTGAATGTTTGCGAATGGGGTTGTCAAGACGGCCCTATGGCTCCCGGAGGACATCGGCTTGGCCATAGCAGGACGGCAAAGGACTAAAAACCTCATCTTCGTTTTATGCTGGTCGCACCTGAGCTCATACATTTATATAAATAATTGGAAAACTTTCGTATTAAAAGGTTTTATGTTTAATTTATGTGTTTTCGCTTACACCCTTTTACATATATTTTTTTTTTATTATACGTACAGACAGTCTTAATGTTTGAGTTACAATTATAATTACCAGTTTTTAGTTAACACTCTTGGATTTGCATTACTAGTTATTTTAAAATATCAAACATTATTTAATTTATTTATTTTCAATGAAATATATGTTTCCCATTTTTTGTACTGTTTTTTTTTTTTAGAGATGGCAGAGATCATGGCATGCATTTCTGAAAAGGCGCGTTCGTAAATAAGTACGCAGAGGAAAGAAGTAAGGGATAGAACCAACAGTGAAGGAGTTATTGAAATAGAAAATGGGCAAGTTAAATAATCAGGAAAAAAAAATTATTTCAATCAAGAAACAAGAAATCATAAGTAACCAAGAAAGTAGAACTAAATGGTCGAAATGAAGCTGAAATGTTACAGGAATAATGAAGAAAAAACCAAAGAAAATGAATAATAAAGAAAATAACTGTGGAGTAGTATTCAACAGTTAAAAAAATTAAATAAATAAGATTTAAGAGAAATGAAAACTTCTTAAGCTACAGTAGGAAAATTGAAGAAATAGATAAATGAGTTCTGAAATAAGTCCCACTATTTTAAAGGTCAGCCTGCCCCAAATCCACAAAAAAGAAGGTTCTATCTTCAGTTTAAATTTTCGGAAAATGTCAATTTTTTATATGAGCATTCGGTTAAATACTAAATACTGTTCTGTAGGCACTTTAATATGCGCCGTATTGAAATATAGCTCCCTTTGGCGGGAATAACATGAAATGTTGCAAAAGAACCTTTAAAATTGTACAAAACGTACATGTTCACATTTTATAAGTAATTGGAATATAAAATTAGTATTTGGATCTGTCCATTATCTCAAAGATGTACATTACAATCCTTTATTTTTATATCATTTCTTTCGGTTTCGGTATCAACTTCCAAGTATCTATGTAAAAATTTATCATTTTAAAGTATTATTCACGATATTACTAGCGATATCGCTCGTAAATTTTATTTCCTTTAAAAAAACCTTCACTTATTTCCTCTCAAATTGCTATATTATTAGATATTGAAATGCAAGAAACGAAGAAATTCCCACGTAGCGTAAACAATAAAGCATA
Source organism: Lethrus apterus (assembly GCA_018397195.1). Taxonomy (NCBI): domain Eukaryota; kingdom Metazoa; phylum Arthropoda; class Insecta; order Coleoptera; family Geotrupidae; genus Lethrus; species Lethrus apterus. Next base: position 10,287 of record JAFFZR010002797.1, read on the forward strand.
TTGATAACAAGTTGGTTCGAGTTCGAAAGATCTATAATTGAATGGGCTGCATACCTCGATGTGAATATTGTGCTGGGACGTGGGGACTTGGGCTATTTGTTTTCTCTAACATCAAAAATCGACGAGAATTCTTTACAAAATATTTCACGTGACATGAATTTATTCGATAAATTGCATACAAACGAGAATTTAGATTTGTCCGTACGTAATTGGATGCCTTATTATATTTTACTTTTATGTTCCTGAAATGAAAGATACATGGATAATATAAAAATGTATGGTATATTAAAAATCTTTTCGTAGTAAATCGATATTTAATGGAAAACATTTACAATTTAAGTAAACTTGATGCTTATTTATCATTGTCTGAAATCCGGTCAAATAATGTTCGAAACATTTGATGCAAATTTCGCTAATTCAGAATGGGGGATCCATCAGCGGAGACATTGGACAGCCGGGCGGACCTTTAGGGTTCAGATGGGGTAAATAAGTGCGTACAACACTTTGAGATACTTAATCACAGAAAATACGATGTTAGATAATGCGCATCTGACACTATTCTTGCTACATGTGTTGTGAATTAAATAATTATTGACTTACGATTTACGATAAATATTGAAAAAGTTATTTTTTCCACTGATAACAAATTTGAGTAGTTTTCCTATCCGTTTTTTTCATATTTTATTATCTTCGATATAAATTTTGTGAGTCATTATGTTATTATTTTTGATAATGTGGAATATTTATAACACATCAATTATAATTCTTTGGTACACATCCACAATTTTGGAATAAAATATTGAAAACTTTAAGATTTAAAGTCGAAAGATGATTGAAGTTCACATGATTTCATCTGTATAAGGGAAAAATACAGGAAAATCTTGTTTTGTAATGATCTGGCTGATTATAAACTTTTTATTAAAACTACCACCATTTAAGGGTCAAAGTTATACTCTTTTCTTCATAAAACGCTAAATAAATGAAATTAATCATAGAACAAAACACTTTAGACATTTGATAAAAAGTTAATTGTAAACAATAACTTTATTTCTATATGAATTAAATATAAAATAAAAAGCTTATATTAATATTTTTCTGAAACTAATAAATATTATATTCATGCTCATAAATTAACAGATTATTGGTGGTATTTTAACGCCATGTTAAATTAAAACCCAACCCAACCCAAACCCAACCCAACAAATTTCAAAGTAAGTGCAACCGAACATTTCAAAACTCCCATCTGTCGCCTATTTTATTTATTCTAAAATTTCCAAATTTTTTGATTTAGGAATGAAGGAAGAAGAAACAAATATTTTATGTATAGACATACTTGGATTAAATTGGGTTTGATTTAGTTGAAGTTGTTTTCGATTGGAACGGTTTTTGCTTCGATTGGTTCTTAGCAATAATTGAGACGTGCGCTTCATTTTAATGGAAACTTTTATTATTCCCTAATTAATAAAAACAATAAAAATATCGTTCGTGGTTGCTTTTGTTATGACAATAAGTATTTACATGGCGGACCGGATAGTAATTATTAATTATATTTGAAAAGAAATAATTTTATTATAAAAACACACAATTTAGTAAATTATTCTGAACATACTAAATGTTTAGTGATATAAATTTTACAAAATTTTCCATTTCACAATTACATATCATCGTATTATTTTTTAAACATGCAAATAATTTCAAATATAAAATGTTTGATTAAATTCGTAGTTGTAATACAGGCTTTATACACAGACTAAAGATAGCAAGGGGTATGTTAGCCAAAAAGGAAGAGGGGGTTGTAAGGGTCGGGGTTACACGTATTCCACATCTGCGGTATGCATAATTCATGTCCGGTCTGGCCGCTGTCCTTCGTCCTTAGTTCTGATCCGACCCACTTTAGAGGATATATCAAGGGTCCTACTGGTCACCATCGATTGATTCAACCAACCGACGACCAGTTTCTAGAGATACTTTGCAACGATCGCACCATTTTATTTGTGATATTCACTTTATTACAGAAAACGTTTTTTGAAACAGATTTTCTTAATAGAAATTTAAAGGCATTATAATTTATGTGTTTATTTAATTTTTATAAAATTTATTGAATTATGTCGAAAATTATAACAGGCAAGAGGGGATCAGAAATCTAAATTCGCAAAAACGACGGTTTCATCGAGTTTATGGATAAATAAGGAAAAACAAGACGTGTAGTCCTGAATCTTTCTTGTAAGATCGGTGGACTTATTTGCGTGCACGATGCGACTTTGTATGGTTTATGGAGATCATTTACGATAATTTTTATAAATGTTTAATTTGAAAGGATCAATATGCAATGTTTTATAGTCTTGAATAGACTGTTTCATTTCAAATTCTATTTTTTGTAATTTAAGCTACACTAATTTGAATAGTTTGTGATGACTATTTCGATTTTTTTTGTGAACGTTGTATTTTCCAAAATCCGCCTATTTAAGAAAATCAGCAAACTGACAGATCATGAAATATAAGTTTTCTTTCCATTTATTCGTGTATTTTAGAGATTTTTTTATTTTGTTTTTAAAGAACTGCACAATAAATAACAAAAAAAAAAGAATTATTGGTAATGTCTAAATTAAAAAATAATTACTTTGAAGTGTCTGCAGTGTATCTTGCATCAACTGCAGATCTCATTCTTTATTCATTTTATTATAATAGGCAGTTTTAAATGGGGCAGTTTATTTACCAAACGTCGAACAAATCAAAAGATTGAATTACTACCCATTCATTCATTCAAAATGTCTTGTAAACCGACAAATTTGACGACGGGACGACAAAAAAGTTTGGAGAGCATAAACCAACCACCTGTTTAATTCGATGAATGGGTAAGTCCCCGAATGATGAAAAGCGTGTATGTGTGTGATAATAACCAGATCTAGTTTTCGTCTCGGCTTGTAAATACAGCATGCAACTGGTCCAGCTTGAATTTAACTTGAACTTTGTCCTTGACACGATCCAATTTTGACCTTTAGGTAACTACTTGTATCGTTTTGTTATTTATTACACTATATGAAGTCGCGGTCGTGTGGTTAGATTATGTCTGGATTGTACAAGAAAAATTTTCTAATTGTTTTAACTTTACATCATCTACAAAAATAAAACCATTCATAAAGGACTAACAAGTTAAAATTGCTCGTCATTAATTTCATACATAACATACTTTGAAGGATAGTGTCATTTGATAACAATAAAAAAAATTTCTTAAATTTTGTAATAAAATGTGCCCATTGTTACCTACGAAGTGATTTTATCACAAAACTATTAATTAATAGAAATGTTAAAAAAGGATATCTGATAACATTATAAGTTTTCAATAATGTGTTGACAACAAACAATTATCTAAAAATTCAAGTGGTGTTATTATAAAATCATTATAACTTTATGTGCAAGTAATCAGTTTCAAAATGCATTCAAACGTGATTCTAGTGCTATATTTATGTTTTATATCCTTGGCATGCACAAAGCCAACTGAAAGAGAAACTGAAGTACAAGACTGGTGGGAACACGCGATTTTTTATCAAATCTATCCTCGATCATTCAAAGATGACAACAACGACGGAGTTGGTGATCTTAAAGGTATCATAAGTAAAATGCCCCATCTGAAAGATGCAGGAATTACAGCAGCTTGGATGTCGCCGATTTATTCGTCACCACAAGTCGATGCTGGATACGATATTAGTAATTACACAGACATACATTACGAATATGGTACCATAGAGGATTTTGAAGAATTACTTTCTGAAGCTCACGAACTAGGTATTAAAATTATCATGGATTTTGTTCCAAACCATTCCAGTAATGAACACGAATGGTTTATAAAATCGGAAAATAGAGAAGAAGGTTATGAAGATTATTACGTTTGGGCAGATGGTGTTGATGGGGGTCCTCCTAATAATTGGGTAATGTTTTATAGTAAAATTTTATTGAGTTATTTATTTCAATAATTTATAGTTTTTGCAAATATTATTTAACAGTTCACTTTGTTTTTTTTTTTATTTTTAATGCTTAAGCTTTGCCAGAAGCTAAAAAAATGTTGACCATAGAAAAGTTTTTTATGAACAAAAAATTAACGCAAGTAAATTTTATAAAATCCTGTGCGTTTTGTGAAAGAAATGGTCTATCTTGATTTGGTATGTGGTGTTTTAAGAGACAGATTTCACATAATATTGATGAAAAAATAATCATCCTATAATTTACAAAACTATAAATTTTATTCTTGAAAGCTTTGGAAATTTATGGAACATTATAAAGAAAATATTGAAAAATTAAATGTGATTATAGTCTAGGATGGTATAGTTTCAGAATGTTAAGGATAGATATAATCATTGGCGTAGATAATGGGATTGTGTCATTTTTCTCATTAAATTTATGTTTTCTTTTCATTTCTGAATGTTGTTAGAATAGGATTAAGACATTCTATGTATGGAACACTTAGATAACTTTCAAGAATCTTTGAAAATAACGCCGAATTATTGACAATAAAGGTTGCTTTGCAACATTTCATGTTGTTTCCGCCAAAGGAAGTTGATTCTCAACGCAAAAGAACGTCAAAAGGACGCAGGACTGTACTTAGAACCGAATGTCCATACAAAAAAATGAGATTTTTTAAAAATTTAAAATGAAGATAGGACCGCCGTTTTTGCGGACTTGGGTTTCGGTTAAAATCAGCTATTACCTGTGAAGGAGTGGGACATATTTCAGAATGAAATATATATACTTGGGCAATGAAATATTCACTTAAAACAAGAATTTTGTTTTCTTTAATATAAATTCTTGAGAATTCATTTTTTCTCCTTGCTGTTTGATTGTCTCCAATGGTTATATCATTAGACTTTTTTAATCGAGTTTATATAAAGTTATTCAATGTTTTTCATAAGATATGAGCGTTAAATATAAATCTAGCACGAGAAACGCCTTCTGGTCAGAAATCTTTCTTGTAAATTTCATTTTTCCAAAAAAATATTTTAACTAATTTTTTAGTTGAGTCAATTTAAATACTCCGCTTGGGAATACAGCGAAATACGCGGACAGTATTATCTTCACCAATTTGCCATCGCGCAGCCAGATTTGAATTACAGGAATCCAGCCGTTGTTCAAGAAATGAAGGTTTGTTTATATATCAGTATTTATTGTTCATTTTGTCGTTTCATCATTTTAGGATGTTATGACATTTTGGTTAGATAGAGGCGTAGACGGTTTCAGGGTTGATGCTATTAAATATATGTTTGAAGACATTGAAATGAGAGACGAACTTTTGACCAACGATCCTAATGCAAACGAGTACGATCCTGGATACCTTACAAGTATTTATACAACAGACCAACCAGAAACTTTCGACATGGTTTATCATTGGAGAGAACATGTGGACAAATATACGGAGGAACATGGTGGAGATACACGGTATGTAGTAATACTTATTTGATGGTTTATTTAACTTTGTGAATATAGAAAATTGTGTATGAAAATGTGATCAGAAGATTACAGAACTCTTTCTATAATTGTTGGCAAGTATTTTTATACCAAACTATTTGCTATGTCTTCCTGAAGGCGATCTCTACATAGGATTGTCATTGCAATCAATATATCTAGGTAGTATTTATGAGGCACGTGTGTGTATTTTTGCTGAACAATGTATGTATGAGATTGAATGTAGGAAGACTGAAACGATGTGAAAGAAAATAGGCGATGCATGCAATATACGTTACAGAAAAGTAGATTTATTACAAAATGAAATATAAAAATGATGAATATTTTGGAGACTTGAAACATAACATTATTTAATTATTTTCAGTGTATTTATGACGGAAGTTTACTCTGACATCAAAAATACAATGAAATATTACGGAGATGGTGATAAAAAAGGAGCACACTTCACTTTTAACTTTGAATTGATAACCCAACTAAATTCTAATTCCAATGCCAGAGATATCGTAATAGCAATAAAAAAATGGCTTACATACATGCCTTATCAATATGTACCCAACTGGGTTGTAAGTAAAGCTAATTTTCACCACTGAAAATAAAATGGATACATTTTGTAAAATTTTTAGATTGGCAATCACGATCAAAATCGAACTGCAAGTCGTTTTGGTGTTGAAAACGTGGATGGTTTCAATATGTTAGTATCGGTTCTCCCTGGAGTCGCTGTTACATACAATGGTGAGGAAATTGGAATGGAAAACGGCGATGTAACTTGGGAACAAGGTCAAGATCCCAACGCATGTAACGGAAGTCCTGATGATTTCAGTTCAACGACAAGAGATTTTGCAAGAACACCTTTCCATTGGGACGATTCGGAAAATGCCGGTTTTAATTTAGGTGCTGAAACATGGCTTCCAGTTAGCTCGAAATACGTAGAAACTAATCTTGCGCAGCAAAGTCAAGATGGCGTTTGGAGTCATTTTAAAGTATATCAAGCGCTGACATCTCTGCGTAAAGAATCGAGTGCTTTGAAAAATGGCAAATTGGATATACAACCATATTCTGATACAGTAATAGGTCTCACCAGACAAAATGAGGATGAAACGGTAGTCTTTCTGTTTAATATTGGAGACGAAAGTGAGGAGGTTAATTTGAGTGATTTATTCGATCTTAATGTTGAACTCACTGTTATAATTCCAAGCACGAGTTCGGAACGTGAAATTGGGTAAATTTCAGGAATAATTTACTGATAAATTGCTGATTATTTTTCATTACAGAGACGTAGTTGAAAGTGCCAGTATAACATTGGAACCACATGAAAGTATTGTATTAATATGAATGTATTTAATATAAATTAAAAATTATTATAAAACAGCATTTTTTTAAATATATTTAATTACTTGCATGCATTATTTTATTTGAAATTACGTATATATTATACGATGACTCATAAATCGATTATCTTATCTTAAATTAAATTAAAAAAAATTAATTCCGATATCATCAGTGATGTGATGTGATGATTCATCACATCGTACATAAAAGGCTATTGAAGAGCAATAAACTGTTATTAAATAAATAGCAATGTTGCAAATAACTTTTCTGTGTTTAATAAATTTAATAAGTTATTCTTTAACAGAACCTTTTATAATATCGCGTGATATTGTAGAACTTGGCGATCAAGACTGGTGGAAACACGCAGTCTTTTACCAGATATATCCGAGATCATTTAAAGATTCAGATAATGACGGTGTTGGTGATCTTCAAGGAATAATTAGTAAAATGTCTCATCTAAAAGATCTAGGTATCGATGCAGCTTGGTTATCTCCGATATACAAATCACCTCAAGTGGATGCTGGATACGATATTAGTGACTATGTTGACATTCAAGAGGAATATGGTACTCTTGAAGATTTCGATGAATTAATCGACGTAGCAAACAGTCTCGGCATTAAAATAGTTATGGATTTTGTTCCGAATCATTCAAGCGATGAACATGAATGGTTTATTAAATCTGAAGATGGGGATGAAGAATATAAAGATTATTACGTTTGGGCCGATGGGAAAGATGAAGGACCACCGAATAATTGGGTAAACGAATGTACATTTCGTAATTAACACATTTACATAGTTTATTATTCCAGACTAGTGTTTTCAAAAATTCTGCATGGACCTACAGTGAGAAACGAGAACAATATTATTTACATCAATTTGCTCCACAACAACCAGATTTGAATTTTAATAATCCAAAAGTTGTTCAAGAATTTATGGTAATTATTTTAATAAGTTATCTATGTTTTGATAAAATGACATTATTTCTAGTATGTCCTCATATGTTTAATATTTTGGTTTAACACGCCATTGATACGGTCATACTGCCTCATAACTAATTCTAAGTAAAACGTTGGTTTTAGGAAATATTAAAATTTTGGTTGGATAGAGGTGTTCATGGCTTCCGAATTGATGCAGTAAGACATTTATTTGAAACAGGTTTTGAAGACGAACCATTGTCTAATGATCCCGATGAAACTCATATCGATCATGGATACCTAGATCATATTTACACCTGCGATCAACCAGAAACTTATGACATGGTTTACCAATGGAGACAATTTGTTGACAACTATACAATTGAGCACAGGGGCGATGCTCGGTAATTACAAAAAAAAATTCGAATAATTTAACATATAATTTTTTGTAGAATCATTATGACTGAAGCATATACAGATGTCGTCAGTACTATGAAATACTACGGCGATGAGGACCGTTTAGGAGCACATTTCTCATTTAATTTTTTCTTAATCACAGAATTAGTATCAACCTCCAATGCACGTGATATATCCCTAAGTATTAAATCATGGCTTAATTATATGCCTATTGAGTACACAGCTAATTGGGTAGTAAGTACCAAAAATTAATTAAATTATTTATCATGTAACTATTGAAATTAGTTAGGTAATCATGATCAGTCTCGCATTGCAACACGCATGGGAAAGGGAAAAGTCGATGGGTTCAATATGTTACTTGCTTTGTTACCTGGTGTTGCAGTTACATATAACGGAGAGGAAATAGGTATGGAAAACGGTGAAGTATCTTGGGAAGAAGGTCGAGATCCCAGCGCTTGTAGCCAAGATCGTGAGAATTTCGAATCTATTAGTAGGGATTTCGAAAGAACACCTTTTCATTGGGATAACACCACGAACGCCGGTTTTAACGAAGGAGAAAACCCTTGGCTTCCAGTTAGCTCAAAATATTTAACAAACAATCTTGAACAACAATCCTTAGAAGGTGTTTGGAGTCATTATCGCGTTTATCAAACTTCGGTTGCTCTTAGAAAAGACTCAGAGGTACTTGCTCGTGGTAATTTAGAGATCGAGCCCTATTCTGATAATATCATACTCCTTAAACGGGAAATGAAAGAAAAAAATGCATATATTTTGATTTTCAACATTGGATCAGAAAAGGAAACTGTTGATTTAAGTAAGATTTTCGAAATTGAATCGGAACTTAAAGTAATAGTACCAAGTTCAGATTCGACTAGAAGCATAGGGTAAGAATAACAATGTTTTATATTGAAAATACGTTAGTATGCTTGTAGGGATGTGTTGAAAAGTGATGAAATAGAAATTATACCTGATGAAGGTTTAGTTCTTGTCGAAACACGGAAAGAAACAAATGTTGGTAGAATGCATCTATCTTCTGTTGTGTTAATATTGTTTGCTGTCTTTATATTACGGTAAATTGTATTTGCAAATTGTATTTGCAAATAAATAAATGATTTTATTTTGTTGGTAACAAGCGTAACATACAATAGCTAACTTTTTTATTTAAGGAGATACAAGCTTGGTTAAATGGACAAATTTTAAGTACCTTGCAATGAGCTTTTCGCGCAATAAATTATTGAACAAAAGAACATCGAGTTGCTAAGATACAAGCATACCGATTACTTTTTTAAATTGAACACCCTGTATATTTTTATATTTTTAAGTTGCTCTGGTTGCCTGCAATGATTAATTATAAGACAATTTTTCTCTAAAACCGCTATGAAAAGAGTTTTGGAGAAAATAATTTTGCAAATTTCATTATAATTATGATAATTATTATAATTAATTAAATAATTTATAATACAATTCTTTTATTGTTATTGATGTGAGATGCATAAGACATATTAGTGCAGTCCGAAGGATAAAAAAATATTCATAAAACAAATTGTTGCAAGGGAAGGATCGATAACAACAGTTCTTTTGCTTTTTGATTTTTATTATTTTATTACTATTTTTTTAACTCCTTAACTAGCGATCCTAGAAAAAATTGTTTTATAATTAATTATAGCACGCAATCAGAGTAACTTAAAAATATAAAAATATACAGGGTGTTCAATTTAAAAATTAATCGTTATGCTTGTATCTTAGCAACGCGATGTTCTTTTGTTTTATAATTTATTGTGCGAAATGCGCATTGCAAGGTACTTAAACTTTGTCCATTTAACCAAGTTTGTATTTCTTTAAATAAAAAAGTTAGCTATTGTAGAATAATTCGTGAACACCCAGGATGCAAGAA
>JAFFZR010002798.1:0-19939 GCA_018397195.1 Lethrus apterus
GCATTACGAATTTAGCAGGAAATAAACGAAACTGCATTCCGAATTATTTTGAGGAAATCGTACCCTGTACAGTGAAGTTGAATTTAAAACACAAATTTTAAACCTTTATTTGGAAAAACCTTTATCTGAAAAAGCAACTGTAGTATAATGCAAAAAAAAACTCGTCAATAACACAAATTTTGTCTTGATTCATTCTTATATTTATTAATTAATACAATAAATGATATTATTTTACTATAAACAAACTAAGTTGATAGCTGACGGGTCACATTGCACTAAAGTCGTTTGTTATGTTCAGTTAAAAATTTCTAAAGTGGAGCTACACTTCTTACACCTCTTAGTGTACACTTTCCTGCACCAGTTCAGGATACCAAACAGACCTAATTTAAATTTAATAATTTGCGCGGAAAATTTGAAAATACCTAACGGTTATATACTAAGTAGTTTTATTTTAACTTGTCCTGAAATATTATAAATGCATCTAAAAAAATGTAAACTAAGGACATCGGGTTGAATGTATGTACATAATATAATATTATCATTAAATGTTTATTTTGCTAAATAAATATAAACGAAACACAACATTTTTAGTTGGTCCAAAATTTTCACTTCTAACAAAATTAAAAAACTATACATATTAAAATACTGAAAACAAATTTATAAATTATTATACATATGTGCATAAAACTATTACATCACAATTAAGAGCCTTAAAAATTAACGAGTATAACAGATAAAATAAATTAGGAAACAAAGCACAAATAATGTGGACAGGATTTGTTCATTTCAATGTTAATTACATTAATGCATAAGTACGCTTGAAATGGACAAATTAGTTGTCATTTTTAAATAAATTCATTTTATAAAAGCTATTTTAAAGAGTTAATACTCACACTTTATTTTTTCTTTACATAAAACATTATTGCAAGAAAATCACACTTACAATTCTAAAACTTAATAATAACATAATCTGGAATGCTGGACTACAATGAGACATCGCCATACTGCAAGGACCATTTTTCATATGCTACTAGGCTTTGTGGTGAAACACTTCTCCTTATACGTTTTAAGGAATCCAAAAAATCAGTTACTGTAATACTTCTTACTGCACCAGGATCCATATGTTTCACTTGTTCAGGTTGTAGCTCTAAAATTTTTAAAAAATTATCTCTAGTACAAAGACTTCAACTATTTTTTTTACCTCGTATAGGTCCTAAAGCAGCATCTTTAGCTAAAGCAGTTAAATCACTGCCTGAATATCCTTCTGTTAAAGTGGCAAGTCGTTTCAATTCAGTTTGAGTAAAAATACAACCCTGTTTTGCTAATAATTTTTTTATTAATTGAACCCTTGTGTCAACATCTGGTAATGTAACATAAACCCTCTTTGGAAATCTTCTTAAAGCTGCTTCGTCTAACTCTTGAGGTCTGTTAGTTGCAGCCATCACTACAACCTTCAAAAAAAAAAACAGATAAAAACAAAAATTTATTTTGTTTGAACATCAAATACTTTTTCACAGTCAGGATTACAGGGCAATCCATCAAATTCAACTAGAAATTCGGTTTTCAATCTTCGGCTGGCTTCATGTTCATTGTTTGACCTTTCCGAAAGTAGTGAGTCGACTTCATCAATAAAAATTATTGATGGTTGCAATTCACGTGCAATGGCAAATAATGCACGCACCAATTTTTCACCCTCACCAAGGTATTTTGAAGTTAAACTTGCTGCACTTATTGAAAAAAATGTTGCCTATAAACAAATTTTTCTACAGATTCAAATTATTTTTACTTATTAACTCATGCAATAAGATAAATACAAAAATTATATGAAGTAAGAAATGACAGGTGCTTACTTGACATTCAGTGGCTACAGCTCTCGCTAATAACGTTTTTCCATTTCCAGGAGGACCAAATAAAAGTAGGCCTCTTGCTGGCGTCCTCAAACCAGTGAATAACTCAGGACGAAGAGATGGCAAAATGACCATTTCCTGTAAAGCCTGCTTGGCTGTTTCCTGACCAACAATATCATCCCATTGTACACATTGACCTCCTTCAACTATTTCATCAAGAATACTTTGAGCTAATTTTGGATCAACACCTCTTAATGTAGGTGATTTACGAGTAGTTGATGGCTTTACACCTAAATACAAAAAGAAATAAATATGTAAAGGATCAATTTTAATAATTCCTACCACTATTGGCTGCTTTCCTAGCTGGTGAATTTGTATTGCCAGGCACTGATAACTGTTTCTTAATAGCAGGAGGCGTAGATGACAGTTTGTTAAATGGACGAACTGGTTGCACAGGGGTACTACGAGAGCCCATTGATCGAGGTAGAGTCTGACTCTTTGATAATGTGGCATTAGCTGGACGCTTAGCAGCAACTGTTAATTTCTTACCTGAGGCTACAAACAACAACATATTAGCCACAGTTTCATCTAAGATTTATCTATCTATAACCATTTAAACATTAATAGCAAAGTACAATTGAACAAAAAAAAATACAACAAAAGCAATAAAATAAAATAAAAAATACCTGATGAAGATTGACTAGGTTTGGGAGTAGGAATATAACTAGTGTAACTAATTTTCGAAGGCAGAACGGTTTTATTTTCATTTTGTACACCCATACGTTCCAAACCATCAATACTTTCTACAAATAACCAAAAAATAATAAACAAAATTAATGGAAACATTTTCCATATGAGTATACAAGTAAAAAACACAAATATTGACACAATATATAAATGCAACAACCAAAACATTGCATGTGACAAACTTTTATAATAAACAATACACAAGTTGATTAACATTTGACATATAAAACAAAATAAAAAGTAATGGTTTCTTATAAATCAACAATAAGTAAACACATTCATTTACTTAATGCAATTATTTAATAAATAAATGTTTTAAATTAGGACGTTTACATTACCTAAAAATTGTAATCTATCCTTAGCCATTGCCAAATTACTTTTCATTTTTTCATGTAGCCGCTGTGCTCTTTCCCAAACTTCTCCACGACCACCCCAACACTGAACAGCAATACCAAGTTCCAATTCAGATATTCCTTTACGATATAATTCGATAGCCAAATCTTTTTGACCTGAATTAAAAAACAATTTAAACTAAATTAGATCATAGATAAACTGCATACCTTCATTTTCTTCATCAATTTTTAAAGCTTTAGAAATATATTCAAAAGCTCTCCGGTGATGATGTTTCTGCTTCGCTAAAAGAGGATCTCCAGGACCTGGACCAACATTTTTTGGTGTCTGTGACATGTCGCTGATTTCTTCAAGAACAACACCACTATCACTTCCTAACGCGCCATTTTCACATTCAGGTTTACGATATTTAACTAAATATTTTGAAGAACTACAATAAATAAAACGCAAAATTAAAAAAATCTGATACAATAGCGAGCGCAAAACGTTGAACAAAAAAATTATTGGAAATGATACGATACATAAATTTCTTTTGTGTACTGAAGTTTCTGCGTATGAGGTAAACATCAAATGTCTGTTAGAGTTATCAGCATCACCTTTTCTTGACTTCTTCGGAGATTTACCAGTTTGTGTTTTACGAACCATTCGGATGCCATAACAAACGTCAAATTTTTTATATGTCACATAATTCGTTACTATATTCACGTATGTATGTACTACACTTTGGTATATTCCGTATGGTATGGTATACTTTTTTATCTTTACAATAATATTATTTTAGCGGATTTATATGTAATTAATTAAACTTTCAAACAATACGTACTAAGAAATTACGAGAAATTTTATAAAAATATGCAAATAGATACAAAATATATAAAAATTCATTGACGTCTTGTTTTATCTTAAGAGAATTTTGCAATATATCTAATCAGTGATTGACTGACTCATCAATATTTGTGTGAGATGTACGTTATTCCTTTCTTCACTTTCAAAATAAACATCAAAATTTATTGCAGTTTGTAAGAAAAATCTCATTGGTATATGACCCAAAAATGGTACACATACCATACGTACCACTATAATCAATTTAAAAAATTTCATTGTTTGCATTTATAAATTGTAGTTTTATTCATTGCAATTTATTAAAACATAGAAAATATGAAACTAAGAATTGGTTACCTGCTCATATCTTTACCTAAACTGCTTATTAATTGCATGTTTTGTTGTCGAAACGCTTACAGAAAAATACAATGAAAATACATTTAAATTACAATATTTATTACCTGATAACATAATCTAATCTGACTGTATACAACAAATGTTGCGATACATTAGCGCATTTTAGATAATTATGTTTAAAATATTTATTTCGCGTTTGAACAGTAATGGTGACCGTCGACAATTTGGTAGCTAAATTATGTACCGCGGTTTTAGAAGACAATCCTGAAGGTAATATACTTAGCGTTGTCAGACATGTACTTTAATAATTTGATTTAATTAATAATTATTTTTAAATAACGTTTTTTACTTATTATTTTAGCGATTTAAGACTATTGATTTTTATGGATGCGCATGCGTATTATTTACCTCGCATAAAATTTCTATAATTTTGATGAAATCCCCGCAATTAAAACGGAAATTTTTTCATCCTCGTTCATTCTGCTACTACGTGTGGAATATTATTCTTACTGCGTTTTCAATTTTTCCCTCGTTAAAATAAAATAGAATACCTATACAGGGTGTAACATTAGTGCGATATTCTTCGATATCTCCGTTGTTATGCAAAATACAAAAAATATTTTAAGACAAAAGTTTTTTAAATTTATGGCATAAAATAAAATTTCATGATCTTGCCATATTTCGTTATTGAACTATAGGCGTTTTGCCGAAGACCGTCAGCTCTCAAACTTTTCGAATAAATGCAAATATCTTAAAAACGAACAGACATATACAAATATTATCTTATACAAACTTATATTAGAATTACCCAGGGATTTCATAAATGTAATAATATATAGGGTTTTCCATTTAAAATTTTAAATTTGTTCGTGGTTGCGCACAAACGAAACACTCAGTATAACTGAGTAGAGACCATAAATTCAAAAAACTTTTGTCTTAAAATATTTTTTGTATTTTGCATAACAACGGAGATATCGAAGAATATCGTACTAATGTTATACCCTGTATACATTTACATTACTTTTTCGTTTTATGTATTTAGAAACAAATAAATTTGTTATATTTTTCCATTGCTTTTTCTGTTCAATTTAACCAGAGTTTATTTTCCAGCCTGTGTTTAATGAATCTTTTTTGAAGATTCTTTACATACATACCGTTTTCATGTATAATTAATTCATGTATAATTATTTCAAAATATTTCAGGTGAGGTAAAAGAATGGAGGCTCTTAGGGCAAGAACAAGATGGTACTTTATTATTCACATGGGTTACAACTACACCTAACTCAAAACCGAAAAGTCATATTGGCTTATACACATATGAACAAAATGAACTGAAAAAAATATACTCATTCGATAAAGTGATAAATACAATACAAGCATCAATAAATTCAAATCGGACAGTTTTGGGCTACGTTTTAAAAGAAAATGATAAAGACGAAATTACATATAAACCATTTTTAGTAAACCTTAACGATGATAAAATTTTATGTGATCTCCATATTGAAAGATCCAAACAAATAATGATACAATTCTTGTATCACAAACAGTCCGTTTTGAATGAAAATTTAAGTGAAAAGTTTTTACTTCTCATTCATGACGAATGTAAGCCATACAGTCTTTGCTACACATTTAGTTTAGATGACAAATTTTAGGTATCTTACAATATAAAATAATTTCCATAACAGATCTGAATATAAATAATTTTATCGTTGAAACAATTGTAAGAGTGTTTGTTTGGGCGCAATGGGATACACTTCATCAAACTCTTTATTATATACATTATCGAAAACCTATGAAAAGTTTAGTAGAAGGTGAAGAACAAGAAAATGGCAATTTTAAAACATCACCTATGTTATCTGGATTACAATTTCATGATGATCTACCTCATGAATCAGTTGTAAGTATTAATGTCAATTCTGTCAGATTTGATGAAGGTTTTTTTTTAGTTAAATATACCTTTAAACTTGCCACATTTATCGTCACTTTCATCTTGTGGTGTATATGAAGATGATACTGTCCCACTTCGTATCCATGATTGTTCCTTAGACTTGATTGTCATAACATATTCTGATGGTATGGTTTATGTTTGTCATCATTATTTATATCAGGTAATGTTCTTAAAAACGACAAATATTAAACTAATTATTTATATTATCAGCCTATTCAACCAAGTGAAAAATTAGCAGATGATGTTGACATCCCAGTACATTTTGCATATTCTGTAACAGTTTTGCATCATAGTTGTGTGATACACTGTGTAATACCAGGCATACCTTGGAACAAAGCAAAAGCTATTAGACCCTTGTTTAAATTATATGGTATTATTATTCAAATACTCTCACATTTGTTACAGCTTTTTATTTTAGATGGTCATATGTTGGTATTTATACCAGGAATTTGTACCCATTTATTGGATATTGGTTTCTTACATGAACCGTGTTGTCATATCGTAACAACTGCAGATATACCTGGATTGAATTCAGAGCAAATATGTCTTACACCTTTAGATAAGTTAGGAAAGTATTCAGTTTTAAATCTGCCAACGTTAGATGTAGTCGATTTATTTTTACCAACATCTCAGTTAGTAGAAACTTTTAAAAGTGCGACAACTTTACAAAACAAACTATCAATTTTGCATTATTTGTTAGTACACAAAGGAGAATTGGATACAGCTGTCGAGGTACACATTCATCTAATATAAACTAATTTACATCGTTACAAATTTTAGTTATTGAGCCACGAAGTAGAACAGCAAGTAGCAATTAGTTTACCACAAATGTTTCGTGAATTTTTGATAGGTAGCTCATACGCCTCTGTCCAAAGAAATCTACCAAGTGATGCAAGTCAACTTATAAATTTGTTACCAATTACTGTTCAACCAACTGGATGTGATGTTGAAATATTCATAAATGGAAAAAATATAAATATATCGCAAGATACTCTTTGGAATGCATCAATGATGTTACTTTCACCACAGCAAAGAATTGTGCCCTACAGAGTTGATATTTGGGTAAAACTGTGGGAAAGATTGGTCAAGAACACTAAAGGAAAACAAAAATTTAAACCAAGTCAAGTTGTTGAAAAATTGCTAGTTTCCTTAGTTTGTTATCAGGTATGTTCAAAAAAAGATTTATGATTATTAAATTAAACTTCATTCTAGCTTAAATTTCAACCTCATTATCAAACTTATTTGAAAATAAATACATTTGCATTTGTATTAAACAAGCCATAATTGGGTAGACTTACTTTATATTTTTAATAATTATAATGTTGATACTGTTCTCAGTAAAATGTTTACTTATTTGTGAACACATAAAATAAAAACAAATTCTTTTAGCCAGAGGCTTTATCAAGATGCAGTACACCGATGTCACCTGGTGGCAGTTTGTCATTATCATCGTGTAATCTTCCAAAAGATTTTTCATCAATTAAATTTCCAATAGAATCATTGCCGTTTCATGAAATTGAAAGTTGTACTGCTAGTAAACAGGAACATATAATATCAGTTGTAAGTTTCATATTGAAACTAAAAACCAATTAATCATAATTAATCATTATTGCAGAATTTGAGAGAATTAAGTATGCATCTTTTAAAACAAAGTGCAGAAAACAAAATAACTCGATTTCAGTGGCAATTGCAGACACCAATGCACGTAAATGCTGTAGCAACACGATACATTGCTGCACAATTAGAACAGTCGAGATATTTGTGCCAAATTTTATGCAAAGCTTCAACTGCCGATTGCAGATATGATGAGAAAGGTTTTGTTTTCATGTAAGTGTAACTTTAATTTATTATTATTATTTGTATAATTTTTTTGCAATGGATTTAGAGACCAACTTTCAGAAGAAATAAGATACGTTCTTTTTATAACTTTAGAACAATATTATTTAGCGACAGAATCAATTGCTTTTCCTTTACCGCAAGGTTTCATGTCATTTTTTACATATTTGGGATACAGAACGTTAAGATTTAACATGTTTCTGCAATATGTGCAGAGACACGTGTTTGAATTACAAATTGATGTCATGAAAATTATTATGGCAGGTAAGAAAACAGATTATTTCAATATTGTAAAATATCATGGCTACTTTTAGATATTGAGGATACATCAATAGGGATTAAACGTAAATTAACTTTATTGTCCATGTTACCTAGAATGAGAGCTAAACGACTGCTGAATCAGTGGAACCATCCTGTTAGTTTGATGATTAGGGCTAGAGAACATGCAATGAATATATTATCCGGTGTCGAAGGTGCAAGTTCAAGGCAACATGGGATTCAGAAGACTAAGAATTACCAGCTTGGTAATGAACATAAATATACGCATGGTATTTTTATATTGTCTTTAAGTTCTGTTATTTAAATAATATTTAAGGTTTGTTTGTTACTGTTGCATTGTACTGTGAATTTAAATTTCATTCATGAAACATGTTTGTGTTTGTTCTTTTTAAGGTTTAGCAGCATTTCCATCTGGTGATCGTTTATCTCCGTTAGATACATTTTTAGACCTTTTAACTGCCAAAGCAAGTCTCAACGAATTGGATTTTGGCCTTCTTATTGAAGCTACTGTCACATCAACCGAAGATTTTCTATAATACTCAAACTTAGATCAAATTTAAATAATTTCGTTTTACAAAAATTAATTTATTGTTGTACATTTATACTTTTGTCTTTGTGCCAAGTATTTTTGTTTTTTGGTGTTACCTCTATTAACATGTTAGTACTGTTCTGTGATTGTAAAGTGTCAAAAGTGTAATAAATATTATATGCAGTTTTCTGTTTACTTAAGCATTTAATAAAAAGTTAATTTATACTTTTGTTTGTTGTAACATTTTATAATTAAAAACGTATCATTTATATTTTATGGAAATTTCAAACCTGTCAGTGGGTTCAAAGAAATATTAGCAATGTGAATCCCTTATAAAATAAAGATTAAACCTGTTAATTATAAAATGGATTGTAAGTGATCCAATGTGCTCTATTTTGTTCTTTTTCTGACTTATGCGATGTGAATAAGGATTTATAGACATCAGAAGCATTAGGGTCTTTGGCGACACTGTAATCAGATTTTATTTTCTTTAAACGGTGATCTTCATTGCCAGAACCAACAGCACCCGATCTCTTCTGTACAATTTTAGAGGATGAAGGATTTCCATTAGTTCGTTCACATTTGACATTATTCTTCTGTAACATTAAAAAGCAATAAAATAAAAAATTACATATGAAATAGATGTAATAACATACATTTTTATCAATAACAATGTTGCTTGATTGTTCAGCACAATCGACAGATTCCTCTTTCACATGAATTTTTTTCTCTTTATTCTTTTTCATTTTTTGCTGACGTATTTCTAATTTCGATTGCATCAGCAATAAATCTTCTTCATTGCCATTTAGTATAACTACGTCCTCTTGAGTAAAAGGTTTTTGACACTGAATACAAATTACCATTTAATACAAAAAATAACGAATTAAAAAACATACCTTATGACAAACAGTGGTTTTTATTTCTTTTAGAGCTCTCTCAGAGAAAACACATCCACATGACCACAAACCAACAAATCGAAACTTTCCTGACATTTCAAGCCCAATAACGGGACATATATAAGGTGCTCCACGTACATCTAAACTGCTATCTTTTTTCTCACCATCTTTAAAAGTTGGGTTTGGTGTCAAATTTAAATTCTTTACATCCTAAAATAAATAAACGTTATTTTTAAAAAAATTCTAAAATCCATTTAACCTTTAATGAGCGAATATGTCTAGCACTATCTGGAAGACTATCACGGTTAATAAGTGCTTCAATGAGAGCCACTTTATTGTATAAACGTCCCAAACCACACATTACTATAGGTTGTTCTAAAAGTTGTTGAGTTATAGAACAATGACGCCAATGAAAAGCCAGCTCAGAATCCTTGTCTTTCTGGAATAAATTAGTTTAATTGCAACTAAATAACAATAAAATATAAACTTACAGTTTCAGGTTTCTTCTTTACTTTAACTAATTCATCACGTCGTGGTATAGTTCCTCCATCACAACCCATTTTATTATCTTTACAAAATTCACTAATTCACAAACTACAGCAATAAACTAATCAAACGTCAAAACATAAATAACCACGTGACACAACCTTCCTTTCATTTGACATTCCGTTGCTCTATCTATCGAAAAACGATAGAATTTATTGACAAGATGGTATCAATTTTGAGGTTAACTCGTAATTTACTGCATAAACAAGTATTTAATTCGAATGTTCGTCAGATAGCATTATTTCCACAATTGCGTCTGAAAGAAAGTACGTAATACATTTCATTAACTCATTATTTATATATGGAGCTTTATGTTGTAGTACATGAAACGAGAACTGGAAATGAATTGGTGATCAGCGGTGTGCATGTGCCTTCGCCAAGAGAACAATTCCTGGTGAAAACGTCACATACCGAAGCATGTCCAATTTGTAGTCTTGGCTTGGAAGTAAAACACACCGACGTATTAATATTAAGTCAATTTGTTCGGTCAGATGGATGTATGTTGCCAAGACGAACCACTGGACTATGTAAAAAACAACAAAAACGAATGTCGTCTTTAGTGACAATGGCTCAAAAAGCAGGTAATCATTTATCTTTACGTTAAATTTTATTAGGAAGAATGTTCCAATAATACCTGTAATCTTGCACTTTCACGAGTATATTTGTTATAGTTACTCCAGTACCTTTTTTGTGTAACTTTTACCTATATGTTTATAGGATAGTTATAAGCTGTAAAGCATTTAAATGCCTTAAATTTTATCAAATTTTTTATTTTTGGATTGTACTGTCTTAGATATAAGACTAAATTATCATTTAATCAATATATTTTTTTCCTAAGGCTTTCAACTTTTGTTTTAGGATTAATGCCAAATCTTAATCCGGCATCGAGTAAAAAGGATCCCAAGAGAAGATTTGGTTGGAAGAAGTTCAACAAATATTTTGATGAATCGACCATTAAAGTAAGATAACTAGATATTCAATTTTTAATGTACTGTTAAGTTGTAAGGTGAGATGAAGTGTATTGCTATATTTTTAACTTACCTTCATGTTAAGAATAATGCAAAAATTTGTATAATTTAACTAATTATTGTGATTAACATAATACAAAACACAATAGTAACAAATAGTATTTTACTATTTTATAATTAGGTTTAATATCATTCACAAAGCAAAGCTGTACATTAAAAAAATACTGTCTAGAAATATCAACTTCATTTCAATATATATACATAACATATATCTAATTTCTTAAATAAAATGCTCTTAATATTAATTATTGAATGTATGCAAATAATAAACATTAGATTTACATTTCATAGTTTTTTTTTTTTTTTGTTAATATAACTTCTAAAATTGTTCATCATATAACACATTTAAAGCAAAAGTGCCACACAAAAAAATAATCATGGCTCAATTTACAAATATAAAATTCTAAACGACGCAATTGTACAAAATTTAAAGGAATATTTTCTTATGAATTTATATAATTTATATTTTTATTATAATAGAATAAATCAATATATACATTTAATATAAATTGATACTTTCTACAGCTCACTAACCTCTTCCATTACTTTTATTGTTTAAAAAAGTATATAAATTGATATAATTAATTGTTTCTGTCAAGCATTTAAAATTTTAAAAATGTGCAGTTTTAATACAGAAAAATATTACATTTTAGCATTTCTTGGTATATACCACTTACAAATATAGTTCTTTCAACGCCTATTTTAGCTTATACAGCATATATTAATAATCATTTAAAAAAAAGAAAAAAACATGATATAAACTATGAAACAAACAAAAGAATAGAAATTTTCTACCAAAATCCCCTTAAATTAATTTGATTCATATATATTGTCTGATGTAATAGGTACATAATAATATATTCTCATAAAATGTGATACTATAAATTAAAAGAAGAAACCGTAAGAACATGTCATTATTAAAAACTTAATTAAAACTAGATTTTCATTTAAAGTAAATATATACAACAAATATTTTTATCATTACATTATTGAAATAAGCTATAAAACATGTACTCACAGATTCCCATTAAATATAGGAAAAAACAAGTTGTATAAATAAAGAAATCGAAGAAAAATAATTCTGTTGGCACTAAGCTTACTAAGGCGTAGATAATATGAATGGACTAGCACTTGTTCACATCTGGTGGCGTTACAAGGAACTCATCTGCCCTTTTGTGGTCATTTAGAGCCTTCACAGTGTACTGATCTTGAGGCAACTCTGATTTGCGACGCACTAAAGGTTTGTTTGTGTTACGACATTTACGAGCCTAAAAATTTTGGAAGAAAATATCAATTAACCATATATGTATATATATATATAAATATATGTTGAAACTTATTCACTTAAAATAATTTGTTAGAAAAACATGCCATTTCAAAAACAATCTTATACATCAGTTATCATTCCAAATATAAAAATTGGATCTAACCTGACTATGTGCATATAGATTTTGTTAATATCATATAAATATAATAAAATGTAACAGGCATCTAAAGCAACATATTCCCAATCTTTAATTTTATTCATTTTGAAATACTTAATCAGAAAAATATATCTCAACAAACGTATAGAAAATAGAAACAAGAAAATTATTTAAAGTAAATTTCCATCATAATCAGATAATTGTAAACTATAGTGAGTCTATGTGTCTAACGACTTAAATATTTTTTTTTTCAAAGTATATTCATTTTGTACTAATTTAAGTCTATTATTGGTCAGTATGTGCCTTATATAAAATATATTACTGAAAAACACACTGAAAACAACAATATGTATAAAAAATGTATATAAAGCATGACTGAAAAAAAAAATCAAATAGTTTATAAAGATCATTATAAAAATAATTTTAGTAATATAGGATAACAAAACACACTTTTTACATAATTTTTTTTACAAATTCCACGTTCTTACAAACATACATGTACTTTTTCAATTCTACAGTGATTTATAAACATTAAAGCATTAATTTCAATGTCTGTTAGGCAATATTATTTTCATGTTAGTATTATTGGCAGTTTTGTTTAGTCAAGAACTTAATGTGGCAGCAATTTGCAAAATATTGGTATCACAGTAGTTTTAAGAAAATAATAGAAGTAAACATGACAGACAATTTATATAAACATGCATTGTGATAAATAAAGCAGTTTTAGCTGTATTTTAAGGATTATTATTTAGGCAAATATTAATGAAATATTTTTTAATAAAAAAGCTTCTTTGATCAACACTAATTTTAATCGATTTAGAAATAAATATATTAACTCACATATAAATGAAAACAACAATAATTAATAGTACACCAGCAAAATATAAGGCACAAGTTATATAAATTATAAACAAGAATAAATCAAAATAAAGTTCAAACTGAGACTCTACAATCAAAAACTTTCACTTACAGATTAAATATGTTCTCGCATTAGAAATTAGGTACTAAAAATTAAAAATATACAGTATTAAATTCAAGTTTACAAAAATATGAACGATTCTTTAAAATAAAAATCTATATCTTTTTAAAAATAAAGCTTCAATTAGTCACATAAAGTCGTGTAGAAATATTAAAATATATAAATTAAAGCCAATTTTATGACACAAAACTGGTTTCACCTACAAAGTTACATCGAAAAATATAATTTAAATTGAGATGTGACATATTATACATTGACATATTCAGAGCAAAAATATCCTAATATAAACAAATCACTTCACTAGTAAGGAATGTTAATGTTTAATTAGCTACAAATTTGAAAACTAAGTCACAGTTTTATTTAGTCACAATTTGCTTTAGTGTTTTTTCAATGTGTGCAAGTTTTTAGTCACTACAATAGTTTTAGTCACAATATTTAAATGGATTCGTAGACATATTTACCTCTTGTGCTTCTTGTTCAAAATTATCAAGATTAACATCGCCATCTTCATCTGGACTATTAGTTAAATTAGTAAATTCGAGTTGCTGTTGTAATTTGATAACCTCATACCCTGGACTTCTTGCTGCAAGAGATTCTACACGATTCCACAATTCTTCACGTTGATGTTGTCTTTCACGATCTCTGTAAATAAGAACAACTTTATTATTCACCAAAGACATTTCATTGTTATTAAGGATGTTTTATAATAACAATATATTCAATTAAAGTGTACATATCAAATTAATAATAACTGATACTTTCATAAACAGGACAATACCCATACAGGATTCAGATGTGGTGGTTAGGCAACCAAACTTACATCATTTTACAGTAATTAATCCCAAGCTACTTTTTATATAGACATTTGTATTTTTAATTCATTATTATTATCTCATAAGTACATGAACTATGAAAAATACACAATTTCAATACCGAAAAAAAATTGTAGTATATTGACCACATTTTTATAGATTGATTCATATAACCGTTTGCAATCTACATTGCAAATTGATCTTAATTTGAATCAAAAATTAAAATGAATCTTAAGTATTTTCTCTTTTTACTTCTTTATTATTTTTCTAGTTTAAATAAATCTATTCTATACTATATTCACTAATAAATAAGATAGAAAAATAATGAAAGGTAAAAATAAAAATACAAAATGTAAGAATTATAAATGTATTTCCCGTAAAATATCGAGTTCTAAAGCTTTTACAATAATCATTTCTCCAAGTTAACTTACCAATATTTCAAAAAAAAAAAACATATTTTACATGTTTGAAAATAAATACAATTTCAAGCGCTTACCTTTGCCTTTCTTGTCTATATTGTTGAGTACATTCATCAAATAATTTTTGATTCATCTCCATAAATAACTTAAGGGCATTATAAATGAGACCGTGTATCGTCTTGTTCCAGTGACTTTTTGAATTTCTGTATAAACTAGGATACATCAGTGGAAGAATTTCTGTAGTATTTTCCGACACTAGTGACATAACATATTCATTATTCCAGTAGTACAAAGCTCGCTCGGCCACTTGAAAATGTGGTGAACTAACACACTTAGCCAACTGCCTGAAGAGTGGGATCATTACTTTTTGAAATTCTGCGGGTTCTATAACGTCCAAGATTTCTTCCAACTCATTCAAAAACATCACCTCCTTTGGACTATGAGTTTTCGGCCAGTACTTCAACAAACTTTTTATAACAGGTTGAGTCAAGGAAGGATCTTTTTCTAAAAATTGGACGACACAATAGGCCAACTGCGGATGATAGACAGATAAAGATTTTACTTTATGCAAGGGCATCAGTACTCGCAATAAAAACACTTTGTGTTCCTCTTTAAGTGGTAATGCAAATCCATTTATGATCGAACCCAAAATCTCCAATAATTCAGCTATACCATTGTGGTGTTCTGTTTCATAAATAAACCGGTAAAAAACGTTATTAATTTGTTTACGTATAAAAGCTCTAAGCCCTAAGAATTTGCCATATATTCTGTGGAGTGTCGTTTTAAGTAGATCTCTTTCACGTGGATCTTCTGAATCAAACAAATCTAAGAGATTGAGCACGAATTTATTATCTATATGACGTTTGGCTATGCTAGGCTGAAAATCGGGAGCTTCTAACACCCTGAGGAAGAGTTCATATACCAACTGCAAGTGAGGCCATGCTGCTTCCAATGTAGGTTCGTCTTCCTCTGGATCAAATTCAGCTCCATTTGGATTTGATGATGGAGGAAGTGTTCGAAATAGATTAACTGCAAACTAAACAAAAATAAAAACATAAACTTATTTCTTATAAAATAGTATTGATATGTATCGATGAATTTTAATTAAAAAAAAATATTATTATATATATATATTATATACCATATTAACAGCTTCTGGGTATATGGCATCTGTTATGACACCTTTTTGCTGAGTTACAAACTCTACCATCTCATGAAGGGCTGCTCTCTTGACTTCCTTCCATTTCAGATCAGATAAAGGATCGGACGCAAAATCGAACAGAACGCAGCATTGTCTCAGCTTCTGAATAAATAGTTCCTCTCTGTCGGCAGTACTCGCATCTTTAACAAAATACATATAAACAAAAAAAATTTAAACAATTAAAAAAAAAACAATTAATTGTAATTAATACAGGAATAAATATAAACTGAATCAAGCTCAATCACAATTTGTAGTTTTATTGTCTTTATTTGAAATGAACGCATTATTAGAATGAAAAAAAAACTTTCTATTCAGTTGTGAATAGAAATAATTTCAAGCATGAATATCTTTATTAGAAATGAGAAATGTTATTTGAATTAATCAGTTTAACAGACTTCCACAGATTTCTTTCGCTAATGTTTTAAAGGTAGACAATGCAATGACCCAGTTGAAGACATGACTCGGTAAGATGGCAATAATGATGAGGAAGAAGCTAAATTATAAGAAGTCCAATAAATAAATTAAAAGGTAACCAATCTGGAGTTACAATTTCCAGAACTTTACGGAGTAAACTGCATAAATTCTTAATAGTAAGGTCAGAGGAAAACGTTCTAGAAAGATAGAAAAAAATGCCAGGCAGAAATCTGGCTTATAGAAGAACAATGAAAGGAAGTAAGGACGTCGGAATACGACTGGTGACCTAAACGAAAGCACAAGGTACCTACTACAGACTATAATCTTTAATTCTGTTGTTTTAACAGTTTTAACTATAACTATAACTAGAGCATACGATATAAATACTTTCATTTTAGCCAACTGTATTTCAATTAGAATAAAACCAACTGCATTTCAATTAGAATAAAACCAACTGCCAACCAATGCCTTTTCAAGAAAAAAAAAAACGATCGGGTATATTCAGTAACTTTTAACAATGCTAACTTAGCATCTCCATGACAACTAAACTTTTCCACCAATCAAGAAGCTATTTCAGCAGTTATAACATTTCCACCAATCAGGAAGCTATTTCAGCATTCAACATGGTTTCATAAACTGATATTACAAAATGAAAAGCACGTTAATCTACTAGATTAGGTTGCGTTGTTTTGAAATTATTAAAAAAATTATGAAAATAGTAAATAGTAAAATATTCTTAAGTTTAGAGAAAATGGATATTATGCTTGTTATTGTGATACGTATACAATCCAATTATGAATTAAAGTTGCTTACTTCCTGTAACATTAAATTAATCTAATTTGCCAGTATTCTGATATAAGAGGAACACCCACGCTCTGAATTTAATAGATACTCAAAAGGTCATCGATGCGACTGTCGAGACTGACCTCCCATGTAAATTACTTATGCGACAGCATGTCTCCTTAGAATGTTTGTTGTGCATTCCGAAGAACGGATAACCTAAGCAATCAAGGTTTAATGTACGACCATGAAATGTGGTGGTGTGAAGCGGACTCGTAAAATCACCTGCGAACGTCGGTAAATGTCCTGCCGATTGCAGACTGCGCATTGCACATGCATTCTTCTGAAGGGGAAGCGTCAAAGTCGTGGGCAAGATACATTTGGGGATTTGCGGCACCTCCTTAGCAACACACATCGCCGTCATCGTACCCTCGACGGCGTTTTCAAAACATCCATTCGACACATAACCGCCACAGTCGCGTGAGAAGACACATTTGCTCGGCTCATCAAAATTGAAATTGTTAGATTCGATATAGGACGAAGCTTGTGCGGCTACAAGAGAATCGACGCTCGCCGAAGCAACCAAGTCTAAACCGCTGTGAAACGAAGGCGATTTCGGTATACCCAGCGGGGAGGAGGAATCGCGACCCATCACATGACCTTGCGCAAAAGTTGAATGAACCATTTTCGCACGCGAACGACGTAATATAACGCGACTTATCGCGCACACAACCTTGACTCGTAGCACTTTACACTATAACTGTCAAAAAGACGCACTTTTCGCCGGCAAGGGGGTTCGAACCAGTGACGGACGTTTGGCGCCGACGACACGGTTTTGTCGGTGGTCGGTTACGCATCGCTAGGACCGTATCAACGTTAATGGACGAAATGATTGAGGTACATGATAAGGGATAGATGAACACGAATATGGATTACTCGGGCGGCATAAGAAAGCGCATGCGTCACCTGTTACCCTCCAAAGAAAGACGGAAGGAAGAAAAGAAAGTACGATTTACATTGGAACAAATTGAAGTTTTTTTAACAAGCACTAACGAAAAATAAACATGGAACATTCAATATTATTATAATTTTTCAATTAAATCACGAAAAAAAATTATTTTCATCATTAGACTTTAGTGAGCAAATAAATTCAAGAAACAAAACACTACAGCAAAACAAAACAAAATGTACACTCAACCATACGTCAATTTATCAAATGATTCGTAATCACTTTAAAAGGAAAAAGATGTGGATTGCATGGAAATTTGAGCTAATGACGACAATTAACCAAATAACATTAAATCGCAAAAAATGTGAACGCATCTTATCTCGATTCTTCGATTGTGAATTAAGGTTAACCTTCTGTTATTTCATTAAGAATTGACTATCAAACAGAAAGCATAACGTACAAGCTCTTTCACAAGAGCAAACAGTAGATGACGTTTGAAACACAACGTTTAAAATACTCCTATGTGGCAAACCATATGATGGAAAAAAATTGTTAACGAGATTTCACGTGTACAGCAAAATATGACATTGTACTGAGCAAAATTCTGCACCAGGATTTCTCAACAACAGTAACGTTCTTCTTTTCGAATGAAGCTTTCGAGTTACATTAACACAAAAAAATGTGGAATACAAGATTCGGATTACAGACTACAGCGCAAAATAATGGGATGATAGTACATCAATGAATATTTCTAAAAAAAAAAAAAACACCAACCTTTCAGAGCCGGTAACATCTCAAGTTCCCTATTTTTCGTGATGTTAAATCGAGAACTGGAATGTCGCTTATCCTTTTTGATAAGTGGACCCTGGACGGTTCCTGTGGTGAGCTTGGATTTATTGAGAGGCGTTGGCGGCGGCGGACCAGACAAGGAGTTGCTCTTAAGCTGCAACAAAAACAGCGTCTCTCACTTTAGGTACCTATCTTCGGTTGGTATAACATTAAAGATTTGCACATCTTTTCTTTATTAATCAGATATTCAAATTGTATTTAGATCGTCTAGGTTTGACAATACTTAATGTTCAACTCTTTTACCCCATAGGGTTTCTATGAGGTTCTTTAAAATGTTTGGGTTGGAAATTTTCAGTTTTTATCTTCAAGGATTAACGATCTTAAATTAGTAGACGTGTTGCGAGAAAAAAAATCTATTGGAGATAAGTATGCAAAGATATACAGTGAGATCGAAAAAAAGATTAGTCAAAGTAAGCCATGAACAAAAATCGGCATGTCTTTACTTAAACCACTATTTATTTCTTAATGTCAAATTGACGTTTGTCAAAAATGTTGTTCAAATAAATCAAAGCTTTTCTTTTAGAATTTTATTTTTGAAATGGAAATGAAACAGGAAACGGTAAATGGCAATATTCTTACGTTGCCTGTTATGAAGAATTTCAGGAGCACTTTCCTATTGAACATTTTTGACAAACGTCAATTTGACATTAACAAATAAATAGTGGTTTAAGTAAAGACATGCCGATTTTTGTTCATGGCTTACTTTGACTAATATTTTTTTCGATCTCACTGTACATACTACACTGGCGAGCAAAAAAATCGAGCCCCATTAATATTCTTTACATTTTCTCTCAGAAATGATCCAACTGTTTAAAACTTTAATAAAATCACTTTGTAATTAATTAATTTGTTAACAAATGAAATATTGGAAAGCTCATACAATTAGCATCGGTAAAAAAAAACATAAAAATGTAAGATTATTAACA
>JAFFZR010002799.1:0-19259 GCA_018397195.1 Lethrus apterus
GATGAATTAAACGATGGTTACTTCCAGCAAGATAATGCACCAGCGCACACAGCAAGACAAACAATTACACATCTTCAGGAGTTTTATGATAATAGGATTATTAGTCAAGACCTATGGCCCCCAAGATCCCCTGATCTAACACCAACTGATTTTTATTTATTTGGTCGACTTAAAAATAATATTTTCAAGAACAGGATTCATAATCTGAGAGAGCTTGAAGAAGCGATTAGGCATGAAATTGAGCAAATTACTGTAGAAGAACTACAGAGAATCTTCGAAAATTTAAAAGAAAGAATTAATGTGTGCTTAGAAAATGAAGGACAGCATTTTCAACATTTGATGTGAATATTATTTATAATGAAAAAAAGCAATTTTTAAAAATGTTCTTAATTTAATTATTAATTGTTAATAAATTCTGAATATAATTAGTTTATTGAATTTCATATTAATTGTACTGTTATTTCGCTTTTAATAAACAAGTAACTAATAAACACCAAACACTGAGTAGTGTGAGTAATAAAATAACGTCTAGGGATTTATTTGTTAGCAAATACCAATCCTGTATATTTGGTTGCCTACGGTTCTCATCTTAATCATTTTTGAACAGCCTGTATGTATGCACATATAAAAGCATAGCGGGCCGCAGGTTGAGTATGGCTGGTCTAATCCGTGTTTTTAAAACCTAGACTTTTGCACCCAAAGTACTAATTAAGACTAAGACATGGAACTATACTGAGAAGCAAACTTGTTCGTCAAAATTATATCGACATTGGTTTGCTAAAACCGCTTTGAAGTAGAAGCCAACCCATCTAGATTTATAAGTTGGCTTCCTTTTATCCAGATAATTCACGGGACTACCTGACATGTACAAAATTTGTATTTTTGTTTCAGACACATTCGCTAGTAAAGTGGCAGCAATTCAAGATAAGTATGCCGACGCCAGCGTTGGTAATGTGACAGGCAGTAATGCAGTCAACGTATTCCTAGGAATTGGTGTGGCGTGGTCTATTGCTGCGATATACCACAACTTAAGAGGGAACGAATTTAAAGTCAAGCCTGGAAAGTAAGTTAAATTATTGAAACGGCGCTAACCTAATGAACGAATTAAAATGTTTAATATTTTATTCAAAATGCCAAAAGTTGTCTTTATAGTTTTTCGTTTTTGCCACAATTCTCATATTAATATAAAACTCGTAAACTTAGCTTTAAGGGATTAAAAGTATTTAAGGGATTAAGCTTTTAGGGATTATTTTCGTGCTTCATTGTACCATGTCCACAAAAACTATAGCCAGCCCCGGTCGGCTGCTATTTTGTATTTAATTTAACGTGATGACGTTTCGAAAAATTTATGTTTCAGTCTCGCCTTTTCGGTGACAATATTTTGTACCGGCGCCGCCATAACAATCTTTGTTCTTTTGCTGAGGCGATCGAAATCCATAGGCGGCGAACTGGGCGGGCCGAAAAAAATTAAATATTTCACGTCGGCCTTTCTGTTTTCTCTGTGGATCATCTACCTCGTGATGTCAACGCTTGAAGTATACAAGATCATCAAAGGTTTCTAAGCAAAACGAGTCAATATCGAAACTAATCACCACAGTCTATCGTTGAAGAGAACTCGTTATTCAAAACGCTTTTTATCAATGTACTTAAGTATTTTGTAAATAAATTGTAGTTTTGTAATGTTTATTATTTTGTCAGAGTTTGCGTGAGTGCGTTCGAGAATTTTGTTGAGAGTGCGTCTGAATATGTGTAAATGCGTTTGTAGGTAGTAAATTATTTTTCTGTTTCGATTAAACGGTAACTTCAAAAGACGATTTATGTAAATTACAATGCGTTATTTATAAGACAGGTATTATTTACTTTGTAGTATAAACACTATAAACGGAGTTGTGTCAATTTAATTATGTGAAAGAAAAAGAATATTCCAGGAAATTCCATTAAATTTATGTATATTATTATAATAAATAATAACATTGGTTTCATAAAATAGGAAAATAGGAAACTTGGAAGAGCATGCTGGAAGATAATGTATAGAAAATTATAAAATAACAAAAATCGCGATATATTTGGCAATGAAAAAAACAAATTCAAAGCAATAACGAAAAGAAATTTAAACGTTGGATGAAAATGGCAAATGAGAGCTTACACCCATTGTAATTGATAAAAGTGGCATAAATTACGATAAATTTATCCACAAGAAAAGATTAGAAACCGCCGTTCTACATTAGCAAATATTGGGATCCAAAAGTTAAAGTTACATCTATATTTTATGTAACAAAATTTGTTAAATTTTCAAAGGAAAAATTATTTAAAAAGTGATTTTTTTTCTTAAACTTTTCATATTAAAAACAATTTAAAATTTTCTTATGTTCTGTCGTTAAAAAAGTACTTCATTGTAAGAGTAATCTTTCGCTTCGTTTGGCATTTATAATCTACCTTTCACATCAACACAAAATCATGTAGAATGACACTCCACTTGTCGTCATCGAAAACTTTCTTATCAGAGACAAGTTTACAAGTTTTGAATTCAGTTAAACGAAGCTAAACACAAGTCACAAATCAAAGTTAACAATTTAGTTAAGATACAATCTTATTGTGTAGACAATAAAAATCGTTTCGTTGAAATTTTCATTATATTAATATCCATGACTTTATTTTAAATTTTATGAAGTTTATTAAAAATCCTAGAATGTAGAACGTTATCTTCCAAAAAAGAGTGCAATTTAGATTTAAGTATTTATTCATATATGTATCAGTCTGTCATTTCAACAAAAAAAAATGTGGTGATTAGTTGATAGCAGAATATGCCTTAATTAAAAACAGGCCTGCCATTTTTAGAAGAAAAAATGCATCGATAGATTTATATTTTTGCTGTAGAGATGTTTTTAATTGTTGCATATTTACGAACACAAAACTATAAAAAGATTGTCTTCTTTATATTTAGTCAATTTTAAATTTATCGCATCAAATTTAAATTTGTATGTATGTGATGTTATTGTAAAGAGAACAATTTAAGAAAGCCTTGCAAATAAGATGCTCTGTTATAGTGTTCAAGTTGACCCCTTTGAAGTTATTAAAATAGAATTGTTACGCTGTTGGGGTATTTTGTTGCGAACAAAATGCCTTTCTCTAGATTATTTATTTAATTATAAATAGTTTAATTAGAATTTAATATTTCAAACAACGTGGAAAATGAAAGACAAGTAGAAATTTAGCAAGAAATGAACTTAAAAATTATTCACGTATTTAAACAAGCTGAAAGTTAAATTGAATGAACTTAAAGTCTGATATAACAAAATCTGGAACCAAGGTTAGTAACTTTAGATGAATACATTGTAGATCTTAGTTAATAAATTTATACACTACAATATTTTTTTTTAATATTTATTTATAATACAATTAGCAACAATTTAAAATTTTATACCAGAATCTTTGTAAAACAAACATATAGGCTTGTGCTTAAAGAACGTATCGTTTTAAACAATAATCGTTGTAGATAAACACATATATGAAATTAAAACAAAATGGATGTTAATTTCCATAAAAAGTACAACGTAAAAATAAAAAATAAAAGCCTAAATCAAAAAAAAATAAATTAATTTTTTGTATTCCCAAAATTGGTAAAAAAAAATCATTGACGTAATTTTGGGTGTACAAAGAATAAAACATCATGTCTAATATAATTTAACGTTAGTACTTCCAAAACGCAAATATTTGCAATTCCTAATTTCTTTAAGGAATCTTTACCTATACCTACTTACTATAAAATTATGTATAATCTATGTATGTGTCCTATAAACTGTGTGTACATTTAAAAAAAAAGAAACATTTTCTTGAATCATTAAAAAAAAATCATTAATTGCCTGATATCATTGTTTGTAGAATAAAAGTTACTCGGTTGTTGTACTTTTAGATGACATATCGTTAGCACAAAAATGTGCAGAAGCCAAAATGAACCAAATAGTCATTTGCTAATGTTGTCGAAATGTTATTAATATAGTATTATTGATGAAAATATAAAGACATTGTATCATATTCAATATAAAAATATACTTAAGTTACAAATCTTTGTTTTATTTTTCCAGTATGTGTGAATCAAAAAAATTGTTAATAGAAGCAAAAAAATTTTATTAATAGTATCAAAGATGAAAGAGGTATTAACTTTATTCAAACTATGGCACATCGGGGTTTGCCACGTTTGCTACGGAGTATTTTTTTAAAATGCTATGTTATCTTTTAAAGAATGTGATTTATTTTGTGAATTTAAATAAGGAATTTTAATAAATATTATTTTTTATTAAATTTAATTTATAAATATATAATCCTATTATGTATCCTTTGCTGTTTTATTGGTTATATTTGTTTTTTATTCAGTCGTTTTGCACCCATTAGCAAAATAAAACCCGTCCGCCTCTGCCCCTTTTATATATTTTTTATTTACATCTGCATTTTTATATTTAACATTTATTAGGTTTATGTACAATGGAAAAGAAATTTAAATAAAATATAGAAATATATTTAATCTAAAAAAAGGAGGTAGAACAAAAATTTCAATGTATAAACAGAATTTCAAAATAAACTAACATTTTCTTTGTAAATTAAAATTTATAAATTAATTTATAAATTACATACAAACAAATAAACTACAGTGTGGCTCTTTCAAAATACATATACATTTTTTTAGAAAAAGACCATATGTAAAATCACATGATTTATTAGAAACAGAACACCAATGATAATTATCTATTTTTAATAAATTAAACAAATTAAATAAAACAATAAAACTGATCTCTTGCATATGCAGTAGTAGTAGACGTACTTCATGTAAAAGTTACGTATTTATCACAAAAATTATAAAAATCAAATGAATTTGACTAGAAAGTACAATATTGGCAATGGACACATTTAAAAAAAATGAATTAATGTAAATTACACGAAATAAATATAACCCGCTATAAGTTTGGACCCATTTTACCACAAACACAAATTTAGTTCTTCAACATTGTGGTAAGTTCTACGTGAATCATTTTTCAAAGAACAAAAGGTTTTTCATTTTGCTTCATTACCACAAAAGTATATTTATGTGTTTATTAATCTCAATGAAAATGATTAAAGAAACAATAATAAAATTAATGTGTCACAAAACCATAAAACTAATATAAAAATTAAAATTACAACAAGTCACGATTAAATTTTAAAGATAACAATATTCGATCAGTTATTGAAAATTACATATCACATATCATTGGTGCACATTTTCATTGTTAAAAAAATTAATGAATACATTCATAAGTAATAAATTACATCGTGTATTATGTTTTCTAATTATTTTATAACAATAAATAACATTTAATTTAAGATTCCTATAGACGACGACAAAAAGATTTTTCAAAAAATCTTCAAGTACGAGATTTTTCAAAAAATTCCTTGCA
This sequence comes from Lethrus apterus, assembly GCA_018397195.1. Lineage (NCBI taxonomy): Eukaryota > Metazoa > Arthropoda > Insecta > Coleoptera > Geotrupidae > Lethrus > Lethrus apterus. Next base: position 5,433 of record JAFFZR010002799.1, read on the forward strand.
ATCGTACCAAATACGTATTAAAATTACCTACTTTCCTTCATTATTATCAAAATGTTCAAATTGTTCAGTCCACTTCAATTCTGTTGTCTTAGGAGATGTTTTTTCATTGTTACCACATGGGGTTTCACCACCTGTGTCTTTACCACTGAAGAAATCGTCATCAAATGGATCATTTTCTCTAGCAAATATATTTATGGATTCTGACTTTTTCAGATCAGTATTATTAGAATATCGATTTTTAGATAAAATTCTTTTACGTCCACTAGATCTAAAATTGGTCATGCTGTACTCTTCTTCTTCATCATTTAGACTTGCTTCTTCTTTAATGCTTGATATGCCTACATTTTCTTGTACTTCTAATTTTTCTGTTGGCGAAAAATCATCTTCAAATAGAGATCTGTGTTTGGTTTGATATCTTAATGACTTCTTACCACGAGATTCTTTATTAAATTCAGGATCAAATTTATGTAAATTAGTTTTGGGTTTTTCATAAATTTTTCCAATATTCTTCGATGCAATGGTTGGAGATTCAGTCTCTGAGGTTTCAAAGTCGTTTTCAAAACAAAACCGTTGGTTTACTCCTGATAGGGGACTATTATTTTCCGTTGAAACGAAATCATTTCCAAACAAGGATTGAGCACGAGTAGTTCCTTTACGCGAAAACGTAACTATATCTTCATTTTTGGGACTTTGATCTTTAGGCATCTTACGAATGATAATATTTGAATTTTTCTTATTGCACTGTTCTGATTTTGCACCTTCTGCTTTTTTAACATCTTGAAAATCACTTTCAAAATGTGTTTTTTGATGATGATGTTTCGAACGACTTCTTAACGTCAAGCCGGGATCTGGTTTATGACGATTGTGTGACGTATCAGAAAACTGAGACTCCCGACTTTTCGAACGCCGAGTAGGCTTATACCTTCGATCACGCTCTCCATCACTACCACCTGGAAAAATGAATACAAATTTTAATTCCTGATAAATTATTAATGGGTAATAAATAATTTACCAGTTCCTAAATGAAATGGCCCATGGCGAGGTTTGATGTCCATTGCCTTCCTATCCATTTCTGTTGCACTACTCGGACGTTTCCAATTTCTTTTAATAGTTAAATAATGAGGAGTATGAGTTTCTTCTGGATCATTAGAATAGTCATCTTCCCAAGGCGATTCCTGTGACTCTCTACTATAGCAGCGTTCTTCATTTTTCCGATCACGCCACTTGGTCGGCATAGGAACGTCGCATCGTCTTGTATTTGGGTATCTTCCTAAATAAAAACCGAATAACCAGTAGAAATTAAACTACAAGGAAAACTGTACCTATTTCACCTGGATCCCAATCTGGACAACACCAACGTTCCGTATCTATTTCGCGTCTTCGACGCAACTGTCTTCTTTCATCACTCCTTTCATCTGTCCAACGATCATTTTCATGATCCCTGTTAATACCACCACGGCGATCGGAATCGCGACTAATATGTCTGTCTTGCCAGTGAAACCTATTTGAATGTTCTTCCTCATACCTATATTTTAAATAAAATAATTTATCAAAAATTACAATTATAATTCATAATAATACTGACTCATAATCATCTTCTTCATCCCAACTATCTGTATGAGTTCGATCCATATGCCTCCCAAAATAATACCCATGTCTTGAACTCCACTGTCTGGAATCTCTTCCTTCTCTAAAATCTCTTGTACCTTCTCTCACATCTCTTTTCCTGTTGGGTTCCTCTTCCCAAGGACTAACATCACGAGAACTGGAAGAATGGCCACCTGCTGTATGTCCCGAATGGGAATGCCAACCTGCCTGACGTCTCCTCCTAGGTTTATCATAGTAGTCATAACATTCATCTTCGTAACTATCCGTTGATCGACGATTTGGAGGACAATACTGAACTACAGGCTCGGCAGATGTGTCCCACCAACCTTCATGATTTCTTCGTCTTCCCCAATGTTCACCCCCACTTTCTGAATCGATTCTTGGACGATATTCTGGAGGTGAACCATTTCCAAATTCTTTAGAATCGCTCGACCACGGTGAAACACCCTCTTCACTTTGGACAGTTTGTTTCTCCTTTGAAATATCTTCAATTAAATTAGGTTGATCAAAAATAGCCCAACTTTCACCTTAAAAAAACATTTAAAAGGAACGTATTTAGAAAGATATAAATAAAATAAAAAATATAGTGGAAAAACTAAAGATGGTTTTCTGCAGTTAATAAAAATTAAAAAATCTTACCTGCTGCATCATTATCTTTCTTGACAACCTCAGATGTACTGCCAGTGTTATCTATTTCTGGTGAACTCCCACTGACGACATCAGATAATGAGCCAGAAGTTAATCTCGTGTTGTTTTGAATAATTTCAGTAACTGCAATCGGTACTGGACTCTTAACAAGTTTATTTACTGGAGATTTAAGAGGTGATTTAATGGGAGTTTTTGCATCAATATTTTTCTCCACGTTGGTAGTGTATTCAATCACGACGTTTTCGTTAGCAACAAACTTTTCCGTATTAATAATGTTAGCCTCATTTTCAAGTTGCGTATCGCTCTGCTCGTTATCTTCATTTAAGTGAGGTGATCTTTCATCCTCATTTATGTCGTTTTCTTCAAAGGTATCTTTTCCGTTGTGTTTTACCTCAATGTCCACAATCTCTCTCAAAGCTGCATACTTATCCACTTCTTGCTCAATTTTCGGTTTCTCTTCGAAAATTTCTCGTGGTTCTGCATCAATTTTAGTTTGTTTGATTTCTTCTTGCAACAATTCTCTAAACACCGCATATCTGTCATATGTTTCAGATTGCATGTTGTTAAAATTTGCAAAGTCCGCAAACTTTTCCACGTTATTTTCGTTCTCATTTTTATTTTTAATAAAATTTGATAAATAACTAGTTAATTGTACTAAAGTCATATTACTTAATTGTGCCGTTGGTATATTTAATTTTGCAGCCAATTCGTTAAGACCAGAGACAGTTAATTGACTTAATGTTATGTCCAGGCCATCTAAAGAATTTTTCTCTTTTGATATGCTTGTCGTTAAATGTGGTTTTGACTCTAAATAGGAGGCTACAGTTACTTGAGCTAAATTTGGTGACGTAGATTTCTTCGTCGACCTTTGCGGTGGTGGTAACAAAATTGGACTTGGAGTTTTGATAACAGTTTTAGACAAACTGACTGGTGTCAAATAATCTTCATCTTCAGATAGATTGTACTGTTTCTTCGTTCGTTCCGGTAATATAAAGTCTGATTCAAACTTTGACTTCCTAAGTGGAACTGGTAGAGCAGGACTTTTTTCTAAATTTTTAATATACTCCAAACTATTTGGTGCCGTTTCATAAGTATCCATATAATCATAATGTGTATCATCAGTGTGTGGTGGCCTAGGCGGTGCTTTTATGCACATCTCACCCAATTGTTTCTTAGGTGGTAAAGGTGGAGGTTTCACTTGGACCAAATTACTTGTTGGACGTGGAGGTGGTTCTGGGGCACATTCAGATTCAGAAGATAAATCCAAACTGGGATTTTCATGTAACTGTGACATTTTTCCAAATTTATCAAACTGCATGTCAAAAGTATTCTGTTTCGTGAAAACACTGCTTCTTGGTGATGTACCAACAAGTGACATTTGCTTGTCAAGAAAGGAACTTTTCGGCGATTTCGACACAAATAAATTTTGCAATTCGCTTTTAAACATACTTTCTGACTGGTCATTTTTACCTTCGCGGTTGAAAACTTCAAATTCCGTTTCAAATGGATCTTGTTTTGGAAAATCGGCTTCCGCAAAAGGATCCGTTTTCACAAATGGATCTTCTCCAAATGGATCTGAAGGAAACAAGTGAGGTGAGATGTTATTTTGTTTCGTTTCAAAGTTAGTAGGGAAGAACACGACTGTGGTTGTTTCCTGAGGCTGGTTTTCAGAAACTAGATCATTAAGAACTTTTTTGGGAGGATTTTTAAGCTCTTGGAAAAAGTGCTTCTTGTCTATATATGGTTTGATTTTACCTGTACCTACAAAAATACATAATCAAACACATAGATTTCTTGACACTTGATTTGAACACCGTCATCTAAATAAAAGTTACATATGATCTCGTTTAGTTTTTCTAATGCACAAAAGAAAATTAAAAAACAGAAGCACGAAACAACCAAAAATTTACATATATGTATATATAACAGGGTTCTGTAATTGAAACGTGGAAATTACATGAAATCTTACTCAATGAAAATGACTAAGATAAAACAAAGTCACATAGAATTTTAAGGTATCAGTTGTTTTAAACGTTTCCAAAAGAAGATCGGTCATAAAATCCATGCCCTAAAACTCAATGCAAATCACATTTCATAAAACATATTGCAAAGAAAGCACTATTTGATACAGAAATAAATGTAGCGTTAGTATGATAAACCGTTCCTGTTCTTTCAAAACAAAACCCACTATATATTAATAACAATCAACTTTAAAACAAAACAAACAAGATTAGTTTCGATCACATACCTAATGGATCCAATTCGGTAAAAACATCAAATTGAGATAATATTTCTTGTTTCTTGATTTCATGTTCATCTTTAGGAGCTTCTGTTAATTGTGTAGCTTCCTCAATCAAAGCATTATTCGATGAAGGTTTAAACCAATCTCCACTGCTTGTATCGTCATGAGACATATTTAACTCATTTGATAAATTCATATCTTTTGATGTTATTACTAAAGACGAATCTGTTGTCGGAACATCGACACCAGTTGCAATATGTGGAGTTTTCGGACTAAACAAACTACTACTTTCCGATGATCTACTTGTTCTTTCTTTGCCTGATGACGGCGGTGGCGGTAAAATTGGTTTCTGGTTCAAAAAAATGTTTGCATGTAACAATAGCATCAAATTCGTCACAACTCAATTGTATCGCAAACATTGATTACAAAAACTTTTATCTGCAAGAACTTACCGGAAATGGTGTAAAACTATCACCAAATGGGTCATCCTTCGAACCAAAGGGGTCAGATGGTGTAATTCTTTCCATTTGATTGAGACCTTGTTGTAAACTATTTAATTCAAGCTCTAAATCCACTAAATCGGCAACGGCCGGCGTTGATTTTTCGGTGGTAGTAACACTTGCTTTGTTTTCAGCATTTATATTTTTGCTACTCTCTTGCATATTTGTTAACTAAAATCAGAGCAGAACTCAGTAACGTCAGCAAAAATTGTAACACATTTAATAAAAACGTCTATTCTAAGCCACATGGTATAAAATACCTTCGAACTTGAAATACTTGATTCGGAGAATAGAGGTGGTGATGTTCCATATCGATTTTTATCCAAATGCTGCTTAGCCAGTTCAATTTCTTTCTTTTTTAGTGCAAACACAACTTGAAATAAATCTCTCATAGCAATAACAACCTACAAATAAAAAATAAAACATTCTAAAGTTACATATTTTATACATTCCAATAACATATAACTTTTTTGGTTAATTTCATGAGCCAACAAACAGTGCTCTGCATAAAAGTTAAAGTCAAACAAGGTAATTTTTCCCAGACCTCCACACTTAAAAACTAAATACACTGTGTGTGGGTATTTTATCGTTCCCTTTCAAAGAGCCTGTCTTCGTTAAGAAATATACTAAATATTGAAATTAGTGGTTAACCTCATAGAAAAGATCTTATATATACCTGACTGGCTGCTTTATCAGTCTTAATTCCAAAAAACCTATGTCCGGTATCAGGAGATCCAAATATGTAACCAAAGGCCCTTGAATCCGTCATATCTTGAGCAATAAAAGATATCTTATGAACAGGATGATGGTATAAAGAATCCTAAAATCAATAAATCAATATTTATTTCGAATCTTTCGTTTCCACTCGTATACTTACACCAGTTTTTTCATCCCTCAGTCTTAATCCATCTATTGCAATATTTATTGTTATCCTTTGTTTATGTTCTCCAGCAGCTCTGATTGCCGTTTTCAAATCAGAAAGGGCTTCTTGACACATACGATCTCCTCTCGCCTCAGACACTTCCAAAATTCCGATTAATTTCGCCTTAAAACTTACCCCTTCTCCCAAAAAACGAGAAGTTTCATTTTTGTCTTAAAAATTAATATAAATTAATATTTGAATTAATTTGCAGTAGGTTTGTTTGTTTGTATTACTTTAGAGTACTCATGACTGAATAAATAATAAATTGAGAATCATTCTAAACATATAAAAAGAATAAAAATACCCTACTGATGATCGATGATACTCAAATGCTACAATTAATTCAAAAATAAAAAATGAAACTAAGAAAAATATTAAAATAATATAAATTGTTTAGAGAATACAAATATTGAGATGATAGCTTTACAAAATAAGATTTGTTTATTCTCATAAATTGTGCATTAAAACATGTTACAACAGTATGGCTTGTTTAAATATAATTATATGAAAATCATCAAATTAAATTAAATATTTAATTTAATTATTGCTTTTAAGGAGATTGGCATCGCAATGAATGTTATATAAGTTATATAATACTGTTATCATTATCTGTGTAACTAAAAATATTTTCAACCAGTAGTGTTTATTAATTGATTGTAAACATACATGCATTACATAATAATTAAAAGTCGAACAGACATTGATGGTTTTGCAAGCAAATTCTGACAAAGTTACTCACATTTCAACGGACTAGTTTTCTTCCGTAATGTTTGCATTTTTATGCCTCACACAATGTGTGCACTAGAATTTAAATTAATAACTTTTTACCCATCTGGTATTAAACAATCACAATATATCACATCAAGCAACTTAACATCGCCCATTGTTACAGTCATATAAAACCTTACACATATCAACAATTAATATCCTATAATAAATAAATAAAATACACTTGTGTAAAAGATTGTAACAATGAATTATTTCGTCATATTGATCAATGAATCCATTGATCTACCCTACATAGGGGTGTAGCAAGTTAGGGGTAGAACAAATATTGCACATGCTCAGTTGTTTGAACATTATTGATTGTTAACTGTTTAAAAACTTTATTTATCTTATAATACTGTGGCAAGATCTTACACACAATTTAAACAAAATACATTCAAACAAAACCTTCTTTGGTATTGAAACAATATGAACCTCATCAATAAAATCATATGAAAAGTACAAATATAAGTAATTACCTATACTTGCAGACATATTTTTAAGCAACTTGCATTATTAATTCTATTATTCGTATAAATAATGTAAGAGAATTTCATTATTTGTACATCAGCATAAGTCTGACATTTTTTATTTGTTTATGTTGTTTTTACAGTTATATCATTTTTACAATCACTTTTGTATTTAAATCCAAACAAAGGCGCAAATTATATAATAAATTGTTACATATTGTAATTGTTTATTGTTTAAATTAAACAATTATTTCGTTATTTACAAATTTTATAGTGACATCTATTGCAGGCCTAAAACATTAAAAAGTTTTAAAACGTTTTAAAAATTTGGTATTTAAAATTCAATAAATATTAAATTTTAATAGTATAATGAGTATAAAAGATCCATGTAAAATCTAAATTTATTAAAATAATTTAAAATATTTTGTTCCTAAAATTAGTTAATTAAATGAACACCGACTCAAACAGTAGCACCTGCAAGAAACTACTTCCCATAAAAATGACTCCAAGAACCGTTATGTTAATTAATTATGCAGACAAAATAAATAAATTTAAGAAATTTTTAAAATGGTGCCTCTACAAGAAACCAATAAAGTTTGTTTAGATAAGTTTAAAAATATATATTAATATTTAATATTTTTAGAATGAGGAAGAAAATAAAACAGAACCCAAAGTTTTAAATTATTTTGAACTTTATAATATACTATCCATAATAATTGCATGTATAGCAGTAGGTGTTATACTGTTTATCGGTTTTAATGAATGTAAAAATTGTTTCACGGAACTGAATGAAAAGAAGAAATCAAATTGTAACGATAGCTCAAGAAAATATTGGGTGTATGGAAAAAATATTGAAAGTGGTTATTTAAGCAACGTGTTTTTAATTTTGGATAGGTTAGGTTACAAAAATGATCCAAATGAAAGTGATTGGAATTTATTGTGGGCTCATGATTATCCATTTAGAACGTTGTATACAAAACTCAAAGATTTAAAACCAACACAAAAAGTTAATCATTTTCCAGGATGTGGTTACATTACAAATAAAGTAGATTTGGCTACAAGTAACTTGAAATACATACCACCGGCTTTTAAATTGCCAAATAATAAAGAAAATTTATTGGTATTTGCTAAACAAAATCCTTTAGTCCAATTTGTACAGAAGAATAATGATCATAGAAATATAAAAATAAAAAATATCAGCAATATAAATTTAGAAAATGAAGGTACTTTTATACAAGAATTTATTGACAAACCTTTATTAATTAGTGGATACAAGTTTGATATTGGTGTTTATACAATTATTACATCTGTAGATCCTTTAAGGGTTTATATTTATAATGGAGATGTTTTATTGAGGTATTTATATTTAGCATTGTAATTTGATATTTATTGTAATATTTTTCAGATTTTGTCCTATAAAATATCATCCATTTGATACTGAAATATTAGATAAATATGTAGTCGGTGATGATTATTTACCAACATGGGATGTACCAGATTTAAAATATTATTACAACAATTTAAAACTTAGTATGAAAGAAAGCTTAAATGCTTATCTAAGATCAAAAAAGAAAGATCCTAGCATAATTTGGAATCAAATAGAAGATGCAATTAGAATCGTAATTTTAAATAAAGAACCTAAAATTATAGATATTGTAAATAGGTATAATTTGTAAATATTCAAATATAAATAAAATAAACCGAGATTTATAGATTCAAATCGAAAACAAATTTCTTTGAAATGATGCGATTTGACTTTGTCATTGATGAGAATCTAACACTTTACTTGATGGAAGCTAATATGAGTCCCAATTTGTCATCTGCACATTTTCCACCAAATAAACTTTTGTTCGAACAAGTCATTTTTAATTTATTTGGATTAGTCGGCATTGCTAAACGAGATAAATTAAATTCAATGCAGTATGTTTTTTTTAACCAAGCACTTTGCGTTAAATTGTTTGAAACTATAACATTTTTTAGATATGATTTAGAAGACAATATGCAAACAGCTGATAAAAATATAGCTGTATTTCCAAACGATTGTTCAAGTACTTTATGTAAGAATAGTTGCATTCCTCCCATTTGCCAATTATGTAGAAACTGTATAACTCCAGATTTAAAAGAAATATTATTTCAAGCACATGAAGAACATATGAATAAAGGAGATTGTAAGCGAATCTTTCCACCACCTATGGTAATTATTTTTCTTTAATAAATAAGTGTTAATGTTTTACTTTCAGAACAAAATTTTTGAAATACCAGAAAATTTCGAGGAATATTCTTCTGAGAATCAAGTAATGTACAAGTGGTTTTTGGGAAAATGTTTGTTAGATAACAGTTGGTGTTAATTAATTATAAAACGTCTTTTTATATTGTTTCTAATTTATTACATAATTATTGATAGTTTATGATACTTTATTATAAATGTGAAATCGAAAATTAGATATTAAAATATCTTAAAAAATCATTAAAATATTTAAAATTTAATCTTTGTTTGAACAAACACGTATGCTAGATTTTCCCATGACAACAATTAGTCCATCATCTTGCAAATCCTTTAGTGCATCTTCAAACTGTTCACGGGTCACCATCTGAAAATGAATTATTCATATTTCACATTGCAAATTCTTTCATTGTGTACATACCAAATTAGAATTTTCTTTAACTTCGGCGAACAATTTTGTATAGTTGATTGTTGGTACTTTTCCTTTTTCTTCAATTATTTTCTTCACAGACTGTGCTAATTCTAATCTTCTTTTGCGTGCTGCACTACTTAAACCTGTTGTTAATATTCCAACATCTATTTTACCAGATAGTGGATCAGTAGCAGACTGTTTTAAAGCTTCTCTATGTAGTCTGAAATTTACAAAATTACAAATTAAAATAATACAAACAATCTAATTTCAATAAACATTAATGTGTTTTTACCTGTAAGCCTCTTCCACATCTTCAACAGTAACATTTTCTGAAAATCTGACTTTGGCATGACTTTCAGCCAATCTAATTAACGATTCTAATTGTCTTGGATATGCAGAAATTTGTCCACGACCTGAACCAACTTTCCTCATGTCAACATATGACTGAATTAATTTTTGTGAGGCTTCCTCAGTAAGTTTTGGTTGTATATGTTCTTTGGCATATGCAATATAATCTCTCAAAATTGACATATCCTATAAATACATGTTAAATCATTTATTTATATATTTTTTTTTAGATTTACCAAAATTTCATCATCTTCTTCTTGCCTTGTTTTGTAATATATTGAAACTAAATGTTTTGCTAACCGTCGATCAAAAACCTCATTTTGAGGATCAAGTATCAAAAAAATTAAATCAAATCTAGAAAGCAAAGTATGTGGTAACTGTACATTCTCAATTATGGTTTTATTTTTGTTCCACTGAGATTCACATGGATTTGCAGCAGCTAATATTGAGGTTCTGGCATTCAACTGACAAATAATTCCGGCTTTTGCAATACTTAATGTTTGTTGTTCCATCACCTATGAAAACAAAACAAGATTTAAAAATTGTTTTCAAATCAAACTGTTTACCTCGTGTAATACACTTCTTGTTGAGTCATTCATTTTGTCAAATTCATCAATACAACAAATACCATTATCAGCTAAGACTAAAGCACCCGTTTGTAAAACCAACTGTCTTGTTTCTGTATCTTTAGTAACATATGCAGTTAAACCAACTGCAGATGAACCTTTACCAGAAGTGTATTGACTCCTAGGTACTAAATTGTAGATATATTGCAATAGCTGTGACTTCGAAGTACCTCAAAATAAAATGTTTTATTTCTACATCATTCACTTCAGTTAAAAAAATATACCTGGATCCCCACAAAGTAATATATTAATTTCAGCCCGAAAATTTGTACGTCCGGACGTTGCATGAGTTTTTTTTGTACCACCAAACAATTGCAAAAGAATTCCTTTTTTAATGTCATCATTTTCATAAATGGAAGGTGCAATCGCTCTGGCCAAACGATCATATATGTCAGGCTTTTCAGATAAAAGTTTCAATAATTCAACTCTTTCGGGAGGAAAACAATGATCTTTCCTAGAAACAAACAATGTTAATCAAAAAACCCAAAGTTTATTTCATACCCATCTTCTTCTTCATATAGTCTTTTTGAATCGACCTTTCGAAAATGCAATACATCAATATGTGTTTTATATACTGAGCGAATATTTCTCATCCTAGGATTAACTTGTAAAGGCTGCGCTCGATAAATACCAGTTACAGTGACTCTATCCCCAGGACTTACAGTATCGACCAGATCATTATGAGCAAATAAAACAATGGTGTGAGGTGTCTGACCAGCCGGCATATCATCTAAAAGAAAAAAAATAAACCGGAAGAACATAAGACGTTACAAATTTATACCTGGTGATTCTTGCAATTTAACCATTTGCTTGTCAGTAAACTGTGATCTATTATGAACCAAAGTAAAACAATGATTGGTATTACAATTGGTACACAGTGTGGGTTCAGTGATACGTCCTCTATCAATTTCAACAGTTGCAGTGAATGAGCAAACAATACACTTGAAAAACGCTTCTCTCATTTCTGGCATTATGTTAGAAACTCTAATTACCATACCACATATTGTAATTAACTGATCGATATCTAAACAATAAAAAATATTACATCAGGTAAATCTCATATAACCATCTACCTTCAGGATTAAGTGAACGCATGTTTCTAGTTTTCTCTGCGTTGAAAGGACGCACTTGAATTTGGTGCTCCAAAACTGCAGCAGGATATCTTTCATAAAACATCTCGTTTATAGTCATGTCCAACATTGGTATAACTTCTTGTGGGTAACAAACTAATTGTCTATAGAGAGTTTCATCAAATGTTTCTAAATGTGTACAATTTACATTTAAGTACGGTTCTTCTAGGGTATGAATCTAAAAAAAGAAATGCTTACACTCAAACAAGTTCTACTAAAAATCATATCTTTCAGTCAGTTCTAATTGTCTACTGCAATTACCTCCTCAAGCTTTTGCAAGTAAAGAGGTTCATTTAAGTTCATTGATTCAGATATTTCATCTTCTTCTGCAGTGGGATCAATATAACGCAATACGAATTGTTTGAATTTTTCTTTGCACTGTGTAACAGAAACGTTTGTACCCCAAATAACTAGATGTGGAGCTGAAGAATCAGTCTCTTGTGATTCCGGTATTGCTTCTAACTAAAATAGAAAAAACAAAATAAAATGAATAAAAATGAAATGCATCGTTAAAATATTTAAATTTTAGTTGCAGTTGAGGATGATTGGACTTATCGAGATAAATTAGATACCTATATAATATATTAATTGTGTATAAACAAAAAATCAAGTTGCTCTCAGTTAATGATATAATGACATATTGATGAGATTGACAACAACTTTTAGGTAAGAATAGAAATGGAATATTCTTTTATATTTGATTACAAAATTGAATTTTTTTCAATCCAATTTTGGAGTTTATTTACTTTTAGTTATTTTAGTGTCTACATTTTCACCGAGTACACACATGCGAAAGTACGCAATGTATTTCAGCTCCAGAAAAACAGAATTGCAAATAGACTTAGCAGTTTAGGAATAGGTAAGAATAATTTACAATTAAAAATCTTTTAAAACATCTAGATGTAACAGAATTATAAATAAAGAATTCAATGAAATTTCATTTTAGACAGTGACTTTATTTACAATGTAGAAGAATGTCCAATATGTTTAAATGGATTCACTATCCCTACAAAAATTTCTTGTGGACATGCTTACTGTCTAGAATGTCTAGTCATGTTTTTACAATATAATCGTAAATATTCTATTTCCAACTGTCCATTATGTAGACATTCCATAGATGATGCAACAGTCTTAAAAGTTAGTATAATTATGCAATAAATTTCAATATAACATTATAGTTTGTTTGCAGAATTACAATTTAGATGTATCAGAAAAAGAAAAAAAATTTCTGGAAAGACGACTAAAAGACTTAATTCGAGAATTAAATAAAAACTTCCATTTTTTACATCCTTGGAGATCGAGTAATTCAATCATATTATATTTGTTTCTATTTATATACATTTGTACAACAGCGGTATACATCTCACTTTACATCAATCGAGAATAAAACAGAAATGAAAAGAATTTTTTTATTACTATTGTTAAATTAAACCCTATTATTATTAAACTTACTTGATCAGAACCAATATTAACTTGTCTAATCCTCTTATCTGTTCGAACATCAGGTCTCATACGAATTGGTGTTGCGCGAATCCCTGATCTTGGGGTTCTAATACTTCCCAATGAAGCTGGAGTACCATAATTCAGTGGTGAACTCAAATCAATTTCACTCATATTTACAGCAGGACTACTTGCTATTACGCTAACAGAAGGTGATGGCGGTATTTCAGGACCATTTTGTCCACCATTTGCCCACCTCATAGGAGTTGATACATCACTAGTGGATGGTGTTGCAAGTCCCCTTCTTGACGGGGTACCCTTAGTTGGAGTTTCTGGAACGACATCTCTACTAGGTGTTGCCCTAACACGTCTACTTGGAGTATCAGTAACTTCCCTTCTAGGTGTTCGAGAACCTCTTGCTGGAGAAGACATTTCTTACAATTCAAATAATCCCTGAAAAATTAATTAGTAGAATAATTAAAGTTAACAGTA
>JAFFZR010002801.1:0-18559 GCA_018397195.1 Lethrus apterus
GCAGAAGGCGGTATATTCTCGAACATTTGTTGTGAATTTTTTCGTTGATTTAATTAAAATTTCTAGTTCGTGTTGAGGGTTATTATTTTTTTCTGCCTAAACTATGAGAAATGTCGAAATGGAGCAAGAGACAAGAAATGTAGGTAACTTATGTGTCTATCAGCAAAAAAAGTTTCAAAAGTATTCATCTAATAACAAAAAAAATTATGAGTTTCTTAAGATGTGGATGACCATTTTTTGACCACTTAAAAAACACGCAGAAGAGAAAATAACATGTCAAATAATGCTTTCTTTTAGTACAAATTCACATACCAAATTTTGTCCCAATCGCGATAAGCGTTAGAAAGTTTTCTAGAAAAAACGATTTCTTTTCAGGACATTTGCATCCCTCTAGCGGCTAAACGAAGCAACTTTGAATAGAGGTAAGTTGGGTTAAATCGTCCTATTTTGGCCTCAGGAATATGTGTTATTATTTTGTACAGACCTTTCGGGGACACCCGTATACAGGTCAGAATGACCTGTATATACATGTCATGCTGATTAATAATTTCACCTTAACTGTCTATTTTTTTTCTGTTTTGTTTCGATTTTTATAAGAATGTTCGTCGTGCTAAAATGTTAGAAGAAACTATTTTATTTCTACTAATTCAGAAGAAATGTCAGAAAAAGGGAAATTAATGAATAGAGCTTTCGTGTTCCTTATTTTTTACTTTTATTCCATTCATTTTACATAAATTTACATCAAACATTTATTACAACAAATTACATCTATTCATTTTGCCTCTATGTACGTATATTAATTATTAACATGCACTAACATTTCCTATTAAGAGTAATAGAATGACAACCACACGTTTCTTCGCATCGATTGTCAGTTGTTGTTCGGACCCTTACCAGCTTTTTAAACAAAAAAATTGTTTCGTCACAGGTTTAGGACTGATTACAATGATGATTATTGTCTCTTCACAATAATCTCCTGTGGAGCGTGTGCACTCCGGTTTAAAACATAAGGCGGAGATACAATAAATATTTTTCCAATAAACACAACATGTTGTTTAGCCAAATATTACATTTTCGACATAATTAAGCGCAGACATCTAAATAGGTCCCCTTGTTCGTATATTTTGTTTTTTTTTGTTTTTGATTAAAAACAGACGGTTAAATCCGTTATTTTGATTGGCTCAGCAATTCTCTTTTAAATTTGGTCGTTTTATGCACCTGAACGTCCATTTTTTTTTTAATTATTACACACAACACTAGTATTTATCGTTTCTGTGATTATACCGAAGACTGCTGGAACTATATAACAAAAACACATGCAAGCATCATTAGCAGGGCGTTAAGATGGAAGTGTTTCGTATTATCATGAGAAGTCTTTAAGAAATTGAGGGCTAAAAGTTGAGGACATCTTATTGCCTTGTCTCCATCTGTCGGACGGGATTATGTGCAGCCATTCACAATAATCCCTGACGAGGGTCCTCTGCAAAAATTTAGAATTTTGAATATTCACACGCTTCCATCAGTGGTCATAGTTCGAGTTTCATATAGATATATATTTAAATGTGTACATAACAATATTATACATATTAACAAATACTGTGTACATGATATATATTCTTACTATGTAGTATAATAAAGTAAATTATGTCAAATCGCTTCTTCAAATGTGTGGTGCTTCCGTCCAAAATTATTTGTACTCAAGTAGACTTTTTAAAATCTTACGTTTACTCGTCATCTTCTTCGTTTTGATAAGTTACGTAACGCACGGACGACTTCTCCCCAGTTATCAAAGACTGAAACATGGAAATTATGAATGAACATTTCGATATGAACAATGTTAAACTTGTTACAGAATGCACAATATATTATTGCAAAAGACTAGTGAAACAGAAATAAAGATAATGGGAGTGAAGAATGTAAAATGTAAGATGTGTTGTAAAAGCGACAGAAACAAACTGATGGTAAGAAATAGAACAGGAAAGAAATGGAAAAGTGAACAAAAGTTTATACAAAGATTTGCAGCGAAACCTTCAGCCGTCAGTCTCTGAATTATTTCTACAGTCCACTGAAATCGTGATATTTTGTCTGCATATTTCTTCTCGCTATGTATTTTTCTTTCTTCTAGATTCTTTGCTTTGTTCCAAGCATTTACAAGAACTAAGAACAGAATCAAACTTTCATTCCTTTGGAAACCCCTTCATCTATTAAATAGGAACTCCCAAAACTCCCAAAACTTTCCACTTTGTTACTATACTTATGTACTTTGACACTATTATACGTTTTCTTCCTTCCCCTGATTATGGTTATTATATATGTATATATATATATATCAGCGCTACAGGCCTTACAGGCCCTTGGCTTTTATCATCTTCACTATCTGCTTCCACTTCATCCGGTCCATTGCTATTTCGTTCCACTTATTTGAGCACACCTCTTCTAGATCTCTTTCACCTCCTGGAGCCATTTGTTTCTTGGTCTTCCTCTTCTCTTTTTCACACCCTCTCGTCCATATAGCACTTTTTTACCACTCTTTGCTCCGGCATTCTAATAATGAGCCCCAACCACCTCGTTCTTTGCGCTCGAACTTTTTGAGTTATTTTTACTTTCTTGAATAAGTCCATCACTTCTTTATTTGTGCGTCTTCTCCATTCACCTGTTATCGTTTTTGTGCCTCCGAATATTTTTCTCAGAATTTTCCTTTCCCACATTTCTAGTTTTTGTTCGTCTTTTTTTTGTCATTATCCAGGTCTCGCTTGCGTACAGGACAACCGGACTTATAATTATTGATTCGTAAGCTCTGATCTTGAGGGCCCTGGATAGGTTTCCGATAATGACCTAACTGCTTTATTGCCTTTCAAAATTCTCTTATCAATCTCCCTTTCTTCTGGGCTTTTGTTTGTTATCGTTACCCCTAGGTACTCGAACTAGTCGACTCATTCAAATTCGTACACCCTTTCTCCTGTTCTGAATCTGACATATTTGTTCTCCTCTGTGACGTCCACCTTCATTTCATATATTTTGTTTTTCTATATTTATCTGCAGTCCAAATTTGTTTGCTTCCTCTTCAAGTTTTCTAAACATCTTTTCAAGTTCTTTCCTAAACCTTGTTACCAGCGCTATGTCGTCTGCGTATGCAATGCATTGTACTTTATGATGGTAAATCGAGCCTGTTGTTTGAATCTTACTTTCTTTCATTATTACTTCCAGTAGCAGATTGAATAAGTTCGTGGAGAGGGGATCGCCGTGTCTTAATCCTTTTTTGACTCTGAACTGTTCTGAGTAACTACCATCTACCAACATTTTATTTCTTGTATTTGTAATTGTCATTTTCACGAGATTTCTTAATTTTTTAGGGATTCCTAATCTGACAAGCGCTTCTTGGAGGTTTTCCCTCGAAATTGAGTCATATGCCTGTTTAAAATCAATAGAAAGTACATGTAGCCCTAGATTATCGTTATTGGTTCATAAAATATTTTGTCCATGCCAATTTTGAAATGCCAGTACTTCAAGTTTTTTCTTTCAAATTTCTAAAAAATGTTTTAAGATAAAAAAATTAACCTTTTTTTCTTCTTTCGTCGGTGGATTTCTCAAACTGATCAATAACGGCGCGTAAAGGAAGTTCAAAATGGCAATTCCGAAAAGCATCCATTCAAATCCAATCGTTTTGACCAACGTACCACTCATCGCAGGACCTTAAAATGCATTCTCGTTAAGAAAATTGCAACATAGCTTTTCCATTTGTTACCTATCGCAAAACCCAAACAGAAGGCCACGTCTCCTATAGCGTATACGCTACCGTAGACTGCACTATGTCGAATGTCCACTAAAAATCCGAGTTCTGGCATCATGGAGCTGTCTACCATTCCTATGGCGAATCCCAGACCGGCATTTGGTATGATCAAACCATTTATACTTCTTGCCAAAGGTATCTATATTATACAAATGTACGTTATTTGCCAAAAATTACAATAATAGTTCGAAAAATAAAAACTTACACACATCAGACATATCCCGATAATAACCAAACCCAAAAGTGCTGCCAACCATCTTCCCATACGATGCCCCAACGGTCCAAACAAATTCGTACCTATCAAATATGATATGCTAGCTGGTAAGAATGTAGCACCTTGTTTCCATTTAGTCGCGTTCATTGTGTCGATCATCCATAATGGTAGAGATGGTTCGAGCATGGCAATTCCCATGTTGGCAAATGTTATTGCACCTAGATAAAAATTAATTACAATTTTATCCACAATTAGATTCAAGAATCTCAAGTTACTTCCAGTTTGATAATTTCGCATTAAATTTAAAACTAAAGGACGTTAAAAGAAAGTGCAAGAATAGATTGGAGGAAATATGATAATGTCAATCTGTAAGAATGGTGATCACACAAGCTGTGATAACTGCAGAGCGATATGGCCGTAACAGAAGAATAATAGAAAATCGACTTCGACTACTGGTCGGAGAGAAGATTAGTAAGCAACATACAGACAATACAAACAAACAAGTGATTAACACGTACTAAGAAATATAATGGAAAGAACAATAGAAAATGGTAAAGAGGTACTTTTTTAGATCGCAGAGCAGCTTTCGACACCGAGGACCGAGATACCCACGAGAAAATGGAAGAACTAGTAAGTATCTGGAACGAAGAAATTGAAAACATGGGTATAAAAATAAATTTAGAGGGAGTATATCCGATATCGTGATAACAGTAGATGGAAGACTTATCATATCCAATAAAAAAGACCACAAATCTGTACTACATCATCAACAAGAAAAAACGCTAGAGGAAACAAACCCTGGTGGAATGGTTATGCAGGTAGGAAGAATGGGAAATAGAAAATGTGGATGACCGAGAAAACGATGGGCCAATAGAATAAACGTACTAGGAAAAAAGATAGGAAGCATCTTAACAAAAATGGAAGAATTGGCAAGAAACTGGAAGAAAGTGATAAAGCCCTTGTTTTTAATAGCCGACGCCTTGATAGGCTATGATGGATTGGAGAAGACGAAGAGAAATATTGAAAATTAGAAGTTACGTATTATTTAATTAGGCATTATTTTCAATCTTTTTAACAATCTTGAAATTAGAATAAATAAAATCTAGAAAGAGAAACAACAATTGTATTTAAAGGTATAAAACAAAATAAAAAATTGTGGATTCTTAAATCTCTTTTCCAGTATCTCTAGCCTTAGTGATAATGCAGACTTTACAATAAACCTGGAAAACTATGATCAAAATATTATATTCCTGGTAATAGTTGTGCTTCCCCCTGTATATATCTATTGCTGTGTGGCGCGCCACACAGTTTGGAAAACACTGCTGTAAAGTGAGCTAGGTCGTAGGCTTTCGTGGCCATTGTCAATTGAAGTAAATTCCTGCCTTCCGTAATCGACAACGTTTGTTGTTGGCTGCTATTTCCCGACATTCCGACATTCCAACAGCAGCAGTGAAGATGTTCCTTACGACAGTGGACGAAACTTTGAAAAATAGCAGTCAACAATAAACCATCCCGGAAGCCAAGAAATCACTTCGTCTAGACTGAAAAATAATTTTACATTATATAGGTACCATAACTTTTATCCATAAACGTTTTTCTCTGAAGCCAATATATTTGTGTGTGTGTGTAATTTAAGTGTAATTGTGTATTGTATTGTGTATTTGTGTTCCATGGCTTTGTTACTATCTCCTCGCCGTAAGAGATGTAGCACTGTTAATTATGCCAACAGCGAAAGCCGACTTAGAAGGGTACCGGACATACCAGGAGAAAAATTCCTACCCAGGCGCGACGCGAACCCTAGACTCTCACTGAGAGACTGAGAGTCCGGCCTTCTTACCACTAGACCACCGAGCTGTTCAAAGTCGCTATAGAAGAATTCAGCAAATGGGTAACCTATACATTCCAAAGCTATTACTATTTAAAATTAAAAGTAAAAGTAAAGCTGATTGATAGTGTTCGACGAAATGAAAAACAGCGATGATCGGAATACTCAAAAGCCTGATTTAGTTGGAGGTTTTGCAGACTTTAACTACAAGTAGTAAAGCTGAATCTCAAGCTATGGCCTGTTTAGCACGGGCTATATTCCATTTGGAAAATTCTCATTTGCTACTTTCTGTAAGTTACATGCATGACAACTGCTATT
The DNA here is from genome assembly GCA_018397195.1 of Lethrus apterus. NCBI lineage: Eukaryota > Metazoa > Arthropoda > Insecta > Coleoptera > Geotrupidae > Lethrus > Lethrus apterus. The sequence continues at coordinate 6,148 of JAFFZR010002801.1, forward strand.
ATTGTAGATACAGTTGGTCGAATTATAAGGCAGTTTTTTTGACAGAGGTAAGTATTGCTCAGCACAGTATCATGGCACTGGAGCAGGAGAAGTGTGGGGGGTAGAGAAAAGTTATAAGCGAAATAGAAGAGTGCTGCAAATATTGAAAAATATGAAGAAGGAATTGGAGCCTGGATAAGGCAGAAAGGCAAGGCAAGATTTAATCAGCGTTCCCAAACTGTACATAAATAAATGCACAGCGATCTGGAGTATAATTACATATTTAGTAAATGCAAAGTTGCAAAATTGTTAAAAATTACCTGCTGCAATTATGATGTACGGATCTGTTACTAAAGCTTTCAAAGATGGAGGGTTGGATTCCTGGCGGACGACGGCAGGTTGGAGCATGATCAATTGCAATACTATAAAAATAAAGAAATCAATAGGCATCAATATTTTCACGTTTAAAAAAAAAATCACAACTAAAACCGAGTAATTGATAGACCAGTTAGTTGTCTGTGTTTGTGAAAAATCCAGAACATAATAGGTGGTCTAAAAAGTATTGAGCTTTTCAGTCACGAGATAGCATTAGTATCCTAAATCTCAGGGTATATGGAGTCGCAGCAGGGCAGGCCGACGTCATTTGACAGCAGGCATTTGAAGCTAGTAGATGTGCAAAAATTGTTGGAATTCTTGTACTCAGACGTAAGGTATTTCGCCATGAAGATGAGTGAACTTTCCGCAAAAATGGAAAAGGATAAAGGCACAAATGATGCGCAGGCCCGTGAAGAAATTGCACTTAGCAATTCAAAAGGAACGGCCGGAACATGTCAACAGAAAAGGTGCCATATACCACGCAGATAACGCCAGACAGCATATATCCTTAACGACCCGTCAGAAATTAAGAGAGCTTGGCTGGAAGGTTTTAATGCATCCACCGTATAGCCCGGACCTGGCACCGTAAGACTATCATTTGTTTCGGTCTCTGCAGAACTCCCGGAATGGTATTAAGTTAGTTTCAAAAGAGGTCCGCGAAAACCACGTGTCAGAATTTTTTGATCAGAAACCACCCAAGATCTATAGCGACGGGATAATGGTGTTGCCAAAAAATGGCAGAAGGTCGTCGAACAAAATGATGCATATGTGGTTTCACAATGTTATTTTCCAATAACAATAAATGTTTTTTCAATAATTACGTCCTCCAAAAGCTCAATACCTTTTTAGACTACCTGTAATTTCTGCCCGGAAGATTTTCGATGGACGATTTATTTTGCTTATATTTAATTACCAACCGTCAGTATTTTTGTTCTTCAATATCTAAAAAATAAATTATTGAAACGTGAATTTCTTGTAAAATATTCTTATTCGTTTTATGTGCAAACTTCCTAGACTGGACTAAAATATTTTTGACGTTTGAAATCAAACTTGCCCCACTTTCAATACTACTGGACCTTTAATACAATTAAAAAAATATATACTAACGAACTTTTAAAGCACATTCATAATCAGGCGTAATGACACAAAACAGAAATCTTACATCCGTCTCCTAAGGCAAGTGCAGACAATATAAGAAAAGGTGCAGATTTTCCTACAAACTCATACATGAGTCCACCAAATGGCGGTCCGATAAGTACACCAAGCGCAAGTCCACCGAGAGCGATGCCCATGGCGTTCCCTCGTTCTTTGTCATCTGGATAACGTTCGGCCAACATGCCCATACCAGACACACTTGAACAGGATGATCCTATACCCTGAAGGGCTCTCGCCACATACAGGACACCGTAGCTTCGTCCGAATGCGAAAACTGTAAATATGAAATGTGAGTTAAGCAAGTTTTAGTTTAAATAAAAATTAAACATTAACAGTGAAGGCCAACATCATATATTGTGTTTTTTTTTTTTTACTAAATTGATTTACAAAGACAACAATTTATGAGGTACCGGGTATATGCGTCCCTTTCAGAATTTTTATATTACTATTATTATTTCCATGGGAGGTTGAATAATATGGTCGACCGTTAGAGTGACCATCAAGGGTCCCAGATCATAGATCGCAAAATGCAAAGGATTTGACACACTATCTAAGAAGTCGTTCACATTCTTCTAGATGATTCATGAATTTCTATTCAGCTTTTATTTGCTTAATGACAGAGTTTTTAATTTATTTTCGTTAATAAAAAAATTGTTAATTGAACTGTTTTTTCTTGAAATTTTTATATGTAAAATATATTTTTTATGCATTAAATAACTACAAGATGAACATGAAGCCAAAGTAGAGAATTATCAATAAAAAATGAAGCTGATTGACCCAAAACCAAATGAAGGTCGGAAATTGAATTTAACATATTGCATATATTTTCAAATAAATAAATAAATCGACGGCGTGATTGTTAGGTAATGTATAAGAACAAATTATGTAACTTGCATATTTTGATAATATAAATATGTATGTACAGTATGTACATTGCACGCATTCAATAAAAATATAGGTAAATACATAGGTAAACAGAAACTATTTAAAGCTTTCAAATACAATTTCTCTAGTTTGAAATTTACATATTTCTTTCGGGTTGATTATGTGATATAAGTGTGATATAATCTGTTGTGCCTAATATTGGATATATGCAGTTTTAGTATCAAACTTGCGAACAAAAAATAAAATGAAAGTAAAACGTTTAGGAGAAAAATTTGATTTTTTTCGTAAGATTTTTTACCCTAATTTTCTTTGGATTTGTTCTAAATCGCTCACTCCCATATTCTTAAACGTAAACATGAATAGACCAAGAAATTCAAATCAACAGGAAGTAATACGTGCGTCGACATTGCTGGAAGTCGGATATTCTCAACGATATCTGGCAAATTTGTTAGCAGTTTGCCATTCATCAATAAGTCGCATTGAGATTGGTTCTTATTCCCGAAGGTGAGGTCAAGTGCAAAAAAGGTCAACTAACGAGCGAGATTAAGCTTGTCTCAGGCTACTTGTTCTGAGAAACAAGACCGGTATAAGTTCAGCCCTGAGAAACGAACTCGAAGCAGTTCGAAATTTCTTCTCGAACAGTGAGAAGGAGGTTGAATGAAGCACAATTGAATAGTATGACGCCAACTATTGCACCCTTACTTACCAGAGAACCAGAGAACACGAGTTAGCTAGGCTGAGATTTGCAAGGGATCATTCCAATTGGACTGTACTCGATTAGAAACAAATAGATTTACGGATGAAACAAGAATCAGTTTAAAGACTTGTGATGGACGCGAGAAGGTCTGGAGAAGATGAGGAGAACGGTATTCTAGTTGCAGTTTTGTTAAAAGGAAGCCATTCCGAAGAGGCTCACTAATATTTTGGGCAAGGATTTCTTTTGACGCCAAAACAGAGTTGGTACATATTCGTGGAGGAGCAATGAATGCAATTTATTATCGTAATAACATTTTAAAAGAACATGTCATGCCATTTGCTCCATTCCTTGATGAGAATTTCCTCCTTATACAGGTTAACGCGAGACTTCACGTTGCCGGAATTGTACTAGACTACCTAAATGAGGTTCTTATTTCGGTAATGGGTTGGCCACCCAGAAGCACAGATGTAAACCCCATAGAAGATCTATGGGATAAACTAAAACGAGCAGTTAAGCGCCGAACATCTGCTCCTACGAATTTAGGAGAGCTTGGGGAAGCCGTTGTTACAGAATTGTAAAATATTCAGCAAGAAGCAATTCAAAATTTGATTAACAGTATGCCCAGAAGAATGTAAGCGGTTATTAATGCCAGAGGAGGCAAAACACATTGATTTTTCTTAAAGGTTTAAAAAAAAAATTTAATCATTTTTTTGAACAGACTTTATTTTCATATTTTCTAAAAGTTTCGATAGTTATGATGTTTTTGCTTGGTTAATTGTTAGTTTTACTGTTTTCTCTTAGTAAAAGCTTTTTAATCGATCCATCGATCACTCTAATTTATTTTCATGTGACATTCAATCAATTTAACAACTCGGAGTTAAAAAATTTCTAATTTACAAACATGATGCGTTAATTTTGTCGAGGAGTAATAATAAATAATTTTTTTCTGGAATATCCTTCAACATAGGACCGCAAATTTTACATATTTAACTTTCGACTAATGTCGAACCAACCTGTATATATTCTTATCTTTTTTATGACTCCTTGGACTCTTCTTAAGTATTTCATCTCGACAGCATGTACCGTGCTTTTCTGTTTCTCACTCAATACCCATGTCTCGCACTCAAATATGAAAAATAGTCTACCGCTTTAAATATTTTTTCATTTTCTTGTCTCGTGAAATTTATTTCTTGTTGTAAGTTTACAGTTGACTGTATAATACAACTTCAGTGTTTTCTCTATTTTCTGCTTAATTTCTGCTTCCTGTGTTCCCTTTTCGTCTATCAGCACTTGATTTTGATTTTCATTTTATATTCTATGGATATCCTTCATTTTACGTTTTTGAATTTTTTATAACCTAATTTTGAACATTCTTTTCTGGAATGTTTGCGTCAACGAAATGTGACGTGTGGAAGAAATTTAATTTAAAGACATTTCTTTCAAGTTGATAAGTAATACTTTTGTCTCGTTGGATATGTGTGTGTGTGTGTGTGTGTGTGTGTGTGTAATGGTGCATATTTAAAAGTTGATCTTACTTGTCGAAAAAATTATGATAAATGTTAATATGACGAAAAAAGTTTAAATTTAAAAATCATAACCGCTTTGGGACATTTGTATGTGCATCAGTTATATTGTTACAACAGGCAAAGGAAAAATATTTGACAATGTTGGAAGCTATCATCCGTAAGACCTAGAACTGTGGTTCAATTTTATCATCTTTTCCAATTATTTCACCATCCCATTTGGCATTAACCATTCGTATTTATTATTATTTTATACTTAGGTTGGGAGAAGAAAGAATAGTGGCAAGATTTATGCGCAGAAATGAGGAGAGGGCCAATAAATACTGGATGGGAGAACAGTATGGCCGATGTAGATTTGTGGAGAGGGAAGAGACGAATGGGTGCACTGGTGGACGAGATGTGAGCAGGTGAACCAGGAGGAGGACAAGGAAAGTGGTAGGAAATGGTGGAGGATCATGAACGAGACAGGAGATGGACTGGAAAGATTGAAGAAATAGAAAGAGAAGATGGAGAATACGCAATGAAATTAATGAAATGTAGAGATGTTATGCCCAATAAAGGTTCTTTTTTTTTTTACTTAGATTGGTGACCGTGGTTGTATAAAACGTAAACGACACTGATAAATGAAATTCATAACAAACAACAAAAAACATAATCTACTACCTTGATCAAAAAGAATGCAATAAAATTAACTGTGCCGATAAATAGTTCACAAATTTAATGAATGCGTGAAAGCAACAAGAACAAATATCCATTCGCAGCCGTTCTTACGTAAAACGCACACTACACTTTATTAAAAAAAAATCAAAATATTAGCGCCGTGTTGTTTTGTTCGGTCGAGACAAATATCAATAGGATTTGTAAAGCGTGCGCAAATATTTTAAAATTCCATACGTTCGCTTTTACTTAGAAAGCAATTAACAAACATAAAACCATCGAATGTCGCATGTTTACAGTTCTTTTTCTGGTCTTGAAAAATTGTCTACGAAAACTAATGAAACGTCTACGAACTAAAATAAATGAGCAGATCGAAAGTACGTGACATTTTTCATAGTTGTAAAGTAAGTTGAAAGAAAATATTTTGTCGAAATATTAAAACGAAAATTTGTTGTTTACATGTATCTAAAACGTATTTTTGTATCAAAATTAATTGGCAACATTTTGTTAAGAGAGCTCATTATTCTTCATTAAGTTGTACAGTCTTTCTCCCTGTCCTTCAGCTTTTAAGTTTTATTTATAATTTTTGCGATGATCTCGTCATGGCCTGTTGCTGCTTTTCCTAGTTTCAGTACATTTCTGTTCCAGTTATATCTTCAATTTCATAGTAATATTCCCAATTTTAGAAAGTTGCTACGATTGCTATCTAAGAAAAATCAATGCAGGATATTGCCGTTTTCAAACCAAATTTAAATTATTTAATTAATTAATTTTAAATTTAAATTAAATTTCAGTGGACTTTAATCTTGGACTCTTACAAATAAGGAAACAAGAAGAATAAACGCCACATAAATGAGGTTCTTGAGAAAAATAGAAGGGAAGGCCAGAAGAGACACGATAAGGAATGAAGTATTCAGAGAAAAACTAAAAAAAGGAAAAACAGTTAGGATGGTTGGGACACTTTCACAGAATCTCAGAAGAAAGATTGACTGGGAGAATTTACGAACTACGAGTACAAGGAACAAACAAAACAGGAAGGTCAAGAAGGACATGGAGAGATGAAGTCAGACAGGCGGCACAGGAAAGGGGCATACAATGGAGAGATTTAAACAACTAACCTCAAAATCGGAGGGAGTGGGAAAAGAATAAACTCAACTCTACAATCTTAATGGTAGAAAGACTTAGGATTAAGTATGTAGAAAATACTTTTTGTACCTCCCTCCCTCCGGCCTGTCCTTTAATTTTATTTCAAAAAGGTGGCAACCCTGATAGCTAACTGCTACGTCTATTGCTAACGTAGCAGTTAGCTGTCATATTAGTTAGTAAATATTTTGTGTAAGTAATCAATTAATTGACGTCATTTAGCCGTATATTTTTTAGTGTCTGGTATTTAAAATTCATAGACTTTTCATTTAACAGATGGTGTTCTCGAAAATTCAAACATTCTTCAAAGCAAAACTATTCAAATTACATAGATATTTGTCTTTTAAATTGACAACATATCTTTTGATCTTCTGAAGAATGAAATTGTATGTGAATAAGTATAACACAAAAAAAAAAAAAATGGACAATTTTAAAATCTAAACGAGTTTCTGCTGTTTTAAGTGGTTTGTTTCTTTTTTACGCCGCAATGTTATTCCATATAAAAAAAACTCCCTCCCTCCCTTTGAAGAGTTTCCTTTTCCATTCCAAATATCATAATGGAATTTGCCGCTCGGGCGTACATAATAAAAATAGACATAAATTGTCACCATAATGCACAAAGTAAACATTAATTTGGCCATAATCTAGTTACTTAGACTGTTTCATGAAAATGTCACGTAACAAACAGAAATTTAAAAATAGATACAACATAAATCGAAATAACGAAACGATTTGAAAACTCATCGCGTTAATGACATTTTTTGCTTCGTTTTTTAATCAATGCAGCCTGCAAAAATGTATATTTGTATCGCTTTGAGCACATTCGAAATACTCACTTATTGTAGACAGGAACATAATGATGAAGCCGGCAAACATAGGAATGCTGTAGCCAATTCTGGAAAAATAAAACATTCAACGTAAACAGTACAACATCAAAGATATACGAAAAAAACATTAAAAAAATTATTTATTAGTTTGTATTATGTGATAAATGTACATAAAGATGTGGACTGAATAAACATTTAAATGATATGTTCTTCTAGTTTATTTTGTATTGTTTAAGAGAGGCGGACCGGTCAACACACCAATTTTATGACAAGTTTTGTGCAAAAATGGCTGTAGCTAGAACTGTGATTTTTGGTGAACATTTAGATAAAGGACCAATATTTTTCTCAAGACTAATTTCAAGATGTCAGTAATCCATAAATTATGTAAATTCGTGTTTAAAAAATGACCTCCATTGACATGTTTCTAGTGATTATACGAGTATGTATCACTTTTATGCAATTATATTTTAAGAACGTCATTATTGTATTGGATATTGATTAACGTAAACAAAATGCTGTAAAAAACCTTGTTATTTCTGAAAAAGTTGACAAAAATTTAATTGCTGTCAATGGAATATGCGTATGCGCTAGTCGAAAACGACTAACAATTAGTTCAATTACCGTCTCGTACCGGATCACAGACCACGAAAATAATTTATTTCGGGAATTGTTCAACCAACAAAGAAAATTAAAGAAAAACTGGCCAGAAGATCTAACTAGATGAACAGCTGCGAATTGTCAGTGGACAGTATCCGCTTCTAGACAGCCTTCACTCATAATATGCTAAATGACGTGGAAAGTGCAACATCAAGAAGGGGTGTTTTGACCAAACTTTACAGAAAGGTATAACTATTCAAAGGTAATAATTGATTATAATTTTGTTGCGATGGATCAAGTGGTCATGGCATACCTAACACTTCATGCAGTCTTTTCTGATATTAATGTTAGGTGTATTTCTTGCGAGGTTTGATTCAATTTTCATCGTTTTCTCTTGTCATACTTTATTTATATTTTTTTTGCAGTTCGATTATGCTTAGAGTGCGGCTACGTGGACCGCCAGATGAGCCAATACGACGGGGTCGAATTGTTGGCTTGCGCGAATGTGGTTTTTCGTTCATGAAAGTTGCAAATCGTCTTAACAGGATCCAATCTACCATCAAGTTATCAGTTATGTACCGGGGGGGGGGGTCAAGAAAGGTGCAGCCCCGCCCCTTCGCTTAATTTCACTAAGAGACCAATTCTCCGGTAACAGGTCAATTGCTGTTTTATGGTTAGATAATGAAGGGCGTCCTGCCACCCTTCGAACTGTTTATCGCCGAGTGAGGGCTTTCGGCTTGCAATCTTATCGATCACATCTTGTGTTATCACTTACGGCTCAACACCGACAGCAACGTTTGGAGTGGTGTAGGTTGCGAATGCACTGGAGCGTGGAGTGGCACAGGGTGGTGTACAGTGATGAATCTTGATTTTGTATAAGAATGAATGATGGGTCAGACGAAGACGTGGGGAACGTCACGATATTGAATTTTCTGTTGAAAGGCGTGTGCACCAAACCGTGGGAGTTACGGTATGGGGTGCTATGGGAGTAGGTCTCAGTTGGTGTTCATCCGAGGTACCATGAACGCCCAGCGTTACGTTGACGACGTGGTGGAACCACATATTCTTCCATATCTTCAGCAGCTTAAAGACCCTCTTTTCCAGCAGGATAATGCCCGTCTCCTCGTAGCACTTCTCTAAACCGGTTCGAACTGGGTGCCACGGGCACCCAGTTCGAACATTGAAGTAAACATTGAACATTGAACATTGAAAGCTCTCCGGCATGAATTGCAGATTGCTTGGGATACCATACCCCAATAGGACATCGACCACCTACTGGAATCAATGCCACGAAGAGTGGGGAATGTGAAGTTAAGTTTCTGGTCAAAAAATTCGCATCCCTTATTGGAGTTGCAATTTCTATGTCATGTAGTATATTTGCTTAACACTCTATGTTGTAAAATTGAGTAGATTGTAAATTTGAATATAATAAAAAAAATACAGTATGTCTACTTAAGTTGGCGACATACGGAAAAATTTGCTATTATTTTTAGTTTTGCGAAATAAAGTTATTCTTTATAAAAAGTTCTGCTTTAATAAAAAATGATCTTGCAGTATTCAACATTGATACAGCATATACTGGGTGAATAAAAATTAAAAAAAAGAAATTGATCCTAGCGAGAACTTGTATTAATTCTTATAAATCATGGATTAATGAATGAATATTACATAGAAACAATAATTTTTATGTAAGTTTATTGTCAACATAACATTTTATAGGTTTTTTTTGTCGAAAAATACAGAAACAATAAAATAGATAACTCTTATTTCTATTGAATACCTGATAACATTTTGTTTTAATATCTAGCAAACAAACATTATTATTTCCTCCCTCATAACAATAATGCCTCAACATGGCCTCCTTCTCTTCTGATACAGGTAATTGTTCTATCACAAAATTTGCGCAATACACTCGTAATTATATCTGGAGTTATTGTCCTCTGAATCGTTTCCCTTGTTAAAAATTACATGTATTAGTACAGAAGGAAGCCATGTTGATGCATTATTGTAATCAGGGACGAAATAATAATGTTTGTTGCTAGTTATTAAAACAAATTATTATCAATAGAAATAAGAGGTATCTGTTTTATTGTTTTTGTATTTTTCTACAAAAAAAAACCTTTTAAAATGTTATGTTGACAATAAACTTACATAAAAATTATTGTTTCTATGTAATATTCATTCATTAATCCATGATTTATAAGAATTAATACAAGTTCTCGCTAGGATCGATTTCTTTTTTTTTTAATTTTTATTCACCCAGTATATGCTATATCAATTTTGATTACTGCAAGATCATTTTTTATTAAAGCAGAACTTTTTATAAAGAATAACTTTTTTTCGTAAAAGTAAAAATAACAGTTTTCCGTGTGTCGCCAACTTAAGTAGACACACTGTATATATAGCCCGGAGTGGCTTGGCTGGTTGGATCGTGGTCTGATGTATGGGAGTTCGATTTTCTCTCATGTCCAGCGGGGTTTAATTGCGAGTCGGTGTCGGTGCCGGTAGCATTCACCGCTGGCGTATAATTAATGGTGTTCTAGAGATATGGGCGGACTTCTAGGCGGACTTCTGGAGTAACATGCTCTTACTTTTTCACAAAAATAAAAAACACATCTATACACTTAACCTAATCAGCTATAATATACATATTTGACTTGTCGCAGAAAAGATTCATATGAATCAATGACTCGCTTGCGCATGCCAATTCGATAAATTAAGGGTTTCTTTTTAATGAACTTCGTCTCAAGCTGAGTATATCAGTGCCATTATTTTGTCGAATAACTTCTGAATAAGGCGCAGCAAATTGCAACAAAAACATGTCATGCAAATTTGCAGCATTGGAGTAATTTTTAGACGATTTTTTCGAAGCATTTGGAAACATTTAAATTTTAAGAAGACAATCAATTCAGAATTTGCAACGAAAAAAACGACCTCTATTTATTGGGGAAAAAAGCATTTTTTCGTTGATGTTGCTAGAACATAATTGAGATAAATATTTTAAGCTCAGTGTGTGATTACTTTGCAAAATAAAATTCCCAATAAAATAAAAATATTTTAATTGTTTAAAAATATAGAATGATTTACTCACTTGTGAGTTAATGGCCCAACAAATGGATTGGCCAATAGCTGCACAAATGCCTTCGAGGCTAGCAGCATACCAACATCAACGGTTTCATCGACGAGATCTTTGTGCTTTTTCCTATCTTGTTCTTCCCATGATGTGCTGTTGGCTGAAATTTCAAGAAATGCTTTATCTATTTTTGTTTCTAACAATGAAATAGGTTATTTGTTACTTTCACATTTCATACAAAGGGAGGTGCCATCAGAACATAATATACAGTAGGGCTGTAATGAAAAAAGCAATCAGTTCTGCGATATATAATACTTCTACGGTGGGGGATTTGAAGAGGCATAGTAAATACGAATTTGTCTTTCCATTATCGATGAATAACTGGTGATATCTGCAAAGTAACTGGCATTTTACACCAATGTGTCCTCAGTGACGATTTGTGCGTGCTTGACTTCAAGGGTTACTGATTTCGTGACATTGACAAGATAAATAAGCAAAAGTACAAGCAATTAGATCTCAATCAAAAAACCTGAATGGTAGACATGATTGCAACTATTTTAATAGACTTCTTTCTGCACTTTCTTAAAAAATTAGGCATACAGCCTTCTATTATGAAACACGTTTATGAGCTTAACTGAAATCTTTCTTAGTACTTACTTGTAGTGTTGTTTAACGTCAAAGCGGTAGTGTTGATTTCCGGAGGACCACCGCACGGAGGATAAGGTGTTGTAGTTGTGATACCGTGCGGCGAATCCAACGGTGCGTCCGGATGATTTATGTTGTAAAGGAATTCCGGAATAATCGGCACTGCAAAAAGAGTTAAGTTGTTAGTAACTATAAAAGTATTAGGACAACTAATATAAAACTATTGTAACCCAACTGTTCTACTACATTGGTTAATGTCGTGGATTTTTTTTTTTTTTAGTTAATCAGTAAACAGAATCAAAGCTATTATGTACGTTGTAAAGATAAACTCATGTAGTTTCAGAATATGTAATAATACTGGGTACGTTCCGTTTAAAATGTTAAATTTATTTGGTTTACCTGAATTATTTGATGTTCAATTGTTTTTCTGATTTCGACAGATTATTAAGAATAAATAGTCTAATAACTTTCATATATAACATTTTTTTATTAATTCATACAATAGCAGAGATATTTGCTGTGACACATAAAATCAAACTGACTATATATTTTTTAATTTGTGCCTTCCTATGTGTTTTTTTATATGAGGGTGAAGAAAAAAGTGCGAAAAAAAAATTCATGGTTTATTGCCTAAAAACCTTAAACAAAGTAACACACATCAATATACTTATAATAATAATAATAATAATAATAATAATAATAATAATAATAATAATAATTTCTTTCTTTCTATATTACATTTAAAGTGTAGAAAACGTCAAACAAAAATAAACACAAATGCACAAACATAGTAGACAAACGCATATTACTGTCAAAAAGTGAAAAAAGTTCTTATATTTTATGAATATCCATATCC
>JAFFZR010002802.1:0-18399 GCA_018397195.1 Lethrus apterus
ACCGGAGTCTTATAACAGAGAATTGTTATTTCATAATTCGGATTTACTCGACTAGTTACGGAAAGTATTAGGAGATATTTTCTACATTACTGACGTTTTTATATACAGACTTGTATTAAATAACACAAAGATGAGGAATATGCCAGTGGCGTAGCGAGCTTAACTCGCACCCGGGGCACAATACCTTTTTAGCCCCCCCCCCATTCGAAAACCATATAATATTATATGTAAAATATACTCGCAAATTAATAAATAAATAAAGTAAAATATATAAAGTCATACGCTCAAGCTAGGCTTTAAATTTGAAACAAAAAAAGTAATTCAGAAAACAAGACTAGATTTTGAAATTTTTGTTTTGCGGACCATTTTGCGCCCCTTTGTGAGTAGCGCCCGGGGCATGATACCCCCCTTGCCCCCCCTCTCTACGCCACTGGAATATGCGTCTCCGCTTAACACGTCGTTTGGAACAAGAGATAATGGAGCGGGGCATGAAGCGAAGGAAGGTTCTTACATCACATGCCTGGGGACAACTATAATTAGTGGCTTAGAAACGACAGTTAATTACTACTTTTATTATTATGGGGGATTCGACGGAACAGGCGCCACTAAGCCCACCAGGCTTTTCAACGTGATCGTTTTTGTGAAGGAACGAAACGTTAACGAAATCAACACGACGACGAGTTTAAGAAATTTTATAAAATAACACCGTATTCATTAAAGAAATTGTTACAAATATTAACGATTTTCTGAATCAAAAATTTTTAAATGAAAAATAACGAAGAAAAAATCATCATGAAAGCTTTTGATTAACAAGGAGTGAGAATTTTTTGTGTGTGTATTTTATATATTTTATATTTCGATGCACAAAGCTTATTCGTCGATGAATATGTGTTTCGAATATAATATTTATTTTCTAAACAATTTATCCGTAAAGCATCAAACAGGTATGATATATTAATCAACAACGAATTACATAACTAATTACTTAAAACCAACAACGTCGGTGTATTTAAATTAAAATTTTAATTATTCCGCGCGGGTATTTTTTTAACGCAACAAATTACCTTCCGTTAACGCCATGTGAAATTTACAATCCAAAATTGTGCGTCCGCAGGAACAAAAATTAACACATTGTGGAATTGTTTAACGTTTCAAACAAAAAACGGTGTCAAAGTGTTTTAAGGTCGTTTATTGTCGTTATTTCGTGGATTTAATGTTGTTTTTATATCACAAAATTTATATGTAATATTTTAACTGTATAATCCTTTCGGAGCGTGTAGTCCTCGTCTCAAATTTTTTCCTATCGTATTTCGAAATTTTTATAAACGAATTACTGCGAAACTCCTCATATTTTGCAAACGAACTTTGTAAGTCTGTTGTCCTTGTCCATCAAGTAAATTTACAACGATCTTCAACGTCCGTCAAGAGTAAAACATTCCAAAATTAAACTTGTGAAACTTTGGTTAATTGATTTAGTTCGGTGTAATCATGAATTTGTTCAGAAATGTCAGTCAACTTACGATAGCTGATTTCGAGGTATACAGTTCATAGTTGCCAATTTATTTAACAAGTCTCTTGATAAACTGTACGAAGTTTAATAGAGAATTATAAATGAGTATATTTTAAGCAGGTAAACGTTTCAAAACTAACATTTCGCGAAAGGTTATACATTTAAAATATTCAATATTAAGTTAATCTTTTGAATCATTTAAGTACCGGTTAATTAACACACTAAACACATAATCGATAAATCCCTCAATAAAAAAATACACAAAGGAAATACGTGTATGTAAAACGCAGATTTGCAATGTATTAACAAATTATTTTCTATTATCAATAATTTGTTAATACATTACTGCAGCGAAATGATAAAACGAAACTTTAAAAATATCATAAATTTTATTCTATTTCCATTAGAAATTGCTATTTCTTTACAAACTACTCGTACTCGTAAGTACTCGTAAGTTTCCTCAAACATGGGCTCTCGGGTGTTATATTTTCGATGAGTTTCTTGCGGTCCTCGGAGATGTCTATATTTTCGATGAATTCTCACGAGCACAAAATACATTTTATCACCTCGTATAAACAGTAAGTTTGTAATTTATTACGATCTCGAATTGCACACTTGTTTATGACAACTTTATTATTACTTCGATATACAGATAGAATGAATTGTTATATTTCTATATTTTAATTTTTTTTTCTCTCATATGAAGCCTATAGTAATCTAAGCACATAACTTAACTCATAATTTTATGAATAATCTGTTATATTAAATATTTTAGGGGAATAAGCAATTTTTATATAAAAAAAAATGTAAAGGTAAACTAGCACATTTTCTCATATTATAATGGGAATATTTGGTGCATTTGAAAGAAAATAAAACTAATTAACGACCTGAAATAGTCCTTTAATAAATACATGAGATTCGAAAAAACAAAACATTGAAAAAAATATAATTTTATATCACAATTTCTTATGTCTGTTTCTTTAGAATATAAAAAAAATTAAAAGTTAAATTAAATATGTTACGAACGTTAAAAGTAGCAAAAGTAGGTAATACAAGTGAAGCACTTATATAAAAAGACGCACACAAAGCTCCGTAAGCACAATAACCTAAATTAAAGCTTTGCTTTTATTTGAGGATTAGAAAGAAAGCCTCGTTTAAACAGTAACGAGAGTTGGTTTTGTCCTTAATGAATGACGCGATAAAGTTACAAAGCAGGTTGAAGATTGGATAAAATACTTGAAATTTGTGTTTAAATAACAGCAAAGTAAGAACGGATTATTGAAGTTATGGTTGGATGGATGACGTTATTACAATTACAATGGGATAATTAATTACATTGTGGATTTAGAATTTTCTCTTCTTCGTTTTGCAATTTATTATTAATTTATAATTTTTTGAAACTGCCTATTATTTTTTTGTGTGTTTTAGTTTTACTTTCGCATTTTTTCTTAATTTTTAATTTATGTTTATCACCCTGTTTGTGACGAAAGAAACAGAAGAAAACGCAACAATAATTATTTTTTTCAATCTTCCTACTAACAAAATTAGAAAAAATATAATAATCATGTTACAAAAATAATTAAATATGTCTTGTGATAATTATATAAATTAATATTTTCCTATTATGCCATTATAATTGTAAGCTATGTATTTTAAGGTAAAAGGAATATAATGAAAACCAGTGACGTAGATGCCAGGGTAGTTCAACCCTTTCAACTATGATCAATCTTTTTAGTAATAAAATTATGATTTATTTTATAAATTTCTGTAGTTTTCTAGAACAATATTGAAGCATTATAATAATAGTTTAATTTACGAAAAATAATAATAATAATGACACAGGGAAATCTAAACGAAACATATTCATAGTAACGTGCAACGATAAAAATGCACCATCAGAATGCGTACACCGTAAAAACGAATTCAATTTTCAAAACGTGCATTCAAAATTTGTTTTTCTATACGAATACATTCTTTATTTCAGAGGCGAGTGTTTATTTGAAGTTCGTAAATGCGGAATGGAACGTCGATATTCAATTTCGCACGTATGAACGTCGACGAAACGTAAAATAACCCACCAACGAACGTTCGGAAGAACGTTTTAATTGAAATATTCCATAAGTGACACGAAGCATCGAGATTAAATTTTGAATTTAATTTTCGGTTGCGTGTATCAGACTGATAGTCGCTTGAAAAAAGTCCGATTTGAAGACGTCAAATTGATCACGATCATTTTTAAAACACATTTAAATGTACGATTTTTTTTTAAATAAGATTCTGAAAGTTGAAGTTTAAAAATATGACAAAGTTCATTAAAAGGTTGAAGACGGTCCTCTTAGACAAATGCTTGTAGGAAATCACATCTTAATTTTTTAATATTATGTTTACTGTATTCAATTTTTTCTTATTTTGATGTTTGTTTTTATATTTAAATTTAAAATTTTTATAATTAATAATCATTGTTATTATTATCATCATTAAAATTCCTGCAAACTTTCTGTCTACTGAGTTTCGAAAATTTCGATATCTACTTGAATGACCATGTTTGTACGTGAAATTTCATGCTTTTTTGTCTAAAAATCCAATAAAAAAATATGTTTTTTTATTAGTAAATTTTTAAATCCCCTCCACCTCCACCTTCAACGTTCCAATATCCTAGCAAAAAAATTGCATTTACGAAAAATTTTAAAAAGTTGTCTCCAGCTAACCAATCTGGAACAAAGACTGGTGCACTTAACCGATTCCAGAGAATAGTGGTATTTTCCATCATCATTGGACATTATCTAATCGAGGTGCGAATTGTGGGACAGCCTGTATATAGTTCTCTCCATTTTCCCACTAATTTTCTTGCCTACAGTTCAATTTATCAAACGCTACTTCCAATAAAAAAAAATTTCAATTTGATTCATCAACGTGTTCTTCCATTTTTATTTTTTTCTCACGCTCAATTATTTTGTTTTTATTAAAATCTTATCACACTTTCTTCTTATTTCTTCATAATTAACGACACATTTCATTCCAATTTATAGTATAAAATTTAGACCACAAATTGTCATACAGAAACTACCATAGACACGCATAAGCTCTATAACAATAAGTTCACTTATCTTTCATCCATGGATCGATATCGTTTAGTTCGACGTTTTCAATATTCAATATCGCCCTACGTGTCCTACTAGCACTATATAAAGATTCTAACTAACCTAGTTCGTTATCTATGATCGAGGCGCGTACAATTAACATTTCCGTCCGTTTCCAATTTTTCCAAAACATCAATAATATATAAATACATTTGGTGTTGATCTATACGTTATTTGTGTTCAAACTTAGTATATGTGATTATTAATTCATAATATTCTAACGTTGAAATTAATCACACGTAAGTAAACGCTATAACCTTGTTTTAAACAAATTATACGTTCCGCAATTTTATTTTTTTAAAGCAAATTACGACACGTCATTTGGTAATTGTCTCAAAATTTCGAAACTTTGGTAATCTGATTGTGAACGTAAGTGTGACGTTCGCACGACGACGTAAACGACCAAATCTCAAACTGTAATGAGCGTGTACGTTTTCCGCGTCGCATGCCGAACACCATAAATGCTGCTCGGTTGCAATTTCGTGTGTGGTGAATTGGTTTTCATCGCGATTTTTATAAAGTTGTACAGAGAACGCAATTCAATTCACGTCCGTCGCGACGCACACGTCGAATTAGATTCGCGTTGTTTAATTTAATTTGAGATGAATTGGTCGTCGCGCTCGCCAACGCCGAAATTGACATTCAGAGTGGAATTGTTTGTTATCGACTTGTATGGAGGTAATTAAATTTGTTACTGTTCGAATAAATATATAGATGGGTAAAATTTGTTTCCAGTGTTGGAATGGTATTGGTATTGAAATCTTTAATTGGGTTTAACCCACAAACGTAACCAGTTTGTGGGTTAAACCCAATTAAGGATTTCTACCGGAAAATAAGTTTTTCTTCCTGGTTTGAAATGACCTAATTTGAAATGGCATTCTGTATAAGTTTTGATTAATACTATGTTATGAAAATATATGAATACGGAAAATACAATATTTTTTGTTGCAATTTCTACCAAACCGTTAAAACATTATAAAGTCCATATTGACTTAATAGTCTTCGTAAATTAGAATTTTAGTATAGCGACTGAGAATCAGTGTCACCGACTTACTTATTTTATCCCCAACAGAACTTTCAAAAACCCCCAAAATAACTCTAAACTTAATTTGTGTTCGTAACTAAGGCGACCAACTATTTTGTGCAAAAGGAATTATTGCACGTCAGGTTTTGCAGACTTTGTTATGTTGAATTTTTATTTGTCCATCATTTTCGTCATTAGGTTTTTTTTTTTCATTTTAAATTTTGATTGATTTATACAGATTATTTTTACGAAATTTCCATAGCTTTCTAAATAAAAAAATATATTGAAAATAAAAAGCAACTCATTTCAATTGTCTTAAGTTTCACAATTTGATGGGGGGGGGGGGGGGGGGGGTAAGAATGAGACTGCGACATGTAATAAATACGTCGTCGATAAGAGAAACTAAATTAAAGCCTCAAATCAATTTAGTCTAATTTAAGACCTAATTTAGCCCAAAAGTGAATTCTTGGCTTTTGGGATGGAACCTACTATTTTGTGAAAAACGAATTTTTGCACGTCAAGCTTTGCAGACTTTGGAAAAGATATATGGGCTGTTCCGTAATTGAAAGTCACAAGATCAGATTTTTAAATTTTTGGATAAAGATGTTTAGGTTGTATGGATTGGGTTCGCTCCGTAACTGAAATTCAAAAGTTAAGTACAAAAAGAGTGACTTATAGTCAGTACATGTCGACTATGACTTAAAAACAAATACGCCCCTAAAACATTCCCCTCCATATAAACACCCCTAGACACTTTTAAAACCCCTAAATCTGAGGGAAAACCCCTAAATTGGCATCACTGCTGAGAATGAATGTGCATCCATCAAGTTTTTTCTCGTGTATTATAATCGTCGCGAAGCACGAATCAAACGTCGCGTCGTTTGATTCGTGCTTCAGATTTTTCTTTTCGCATATGGGTTGGGTATGCGGACAGAAATTCAAGTACGTGAAGGTGGCGGGAAAACTGGATATAAGTGATTTGATGGCCGATTCTGTGGTGTCAATTTTCAAAAAAAGTGATTCCAATTTTATAACTAGTCGATATTTTTTCTACTTTCTTTTTCTTGTTTTTTCTTTTCTATTTATTTTTTTTATTAATCGTCAATTGTCATGCCAATTAATTTTTTGCTCAAAATTTTAAACGATAACATCAACTCATTCGAGTCTATCCTAATTCAAATTATCCCACCTCATACAAATCAATCCAATCCGTCTCGTCGCATCTCAATTCATCTCAATGCATCCCATCCTAACAAATTACACAACAAATTACCACAACGCATTCGAAATAATCCCAATCCAACTTACCCAACCCAAATTACCACAACGCATTCGAAACAATCCCAATTCAAATCAATTAAACTTATTTAAACATATCTATAGTCTGTCATTTTTTTTTTTCAATTCTATTATTTTCATTGGTTTTATACACACTTCAAAAAATTTCAGTTTGGACTTGCATAACGTTTTCAATTTTTTTTAAATTAAAAACTTATCTTGTGTAATCAAATCCAACCGTTTTTATGTTGAATTTTTGTTTGTCCATCATTTTCGTTAATCAGTTTTTTTTTTCATTTTAAATGCGAGAAAATTTTTGATTGATTATACAGATTATTTTTACGGAATTTCCATACCTTTCGAAATAAAAAAAAATAATTGAAAATAAATAAAAACCAATTTAATTAAGAAATTTTTAAAAAATTGGATCGAAATAAATTTTGGCTAAGAAGCACAATGTGAAACAACTCAGTTCAATTGTTTTGAATTTCATAATTTGTTGGGTGGGAGAAGAATGAGACTGCGATATGTAATAAATGCGTTGATAAGAAAAATTAAATTAAAGCCTCAAATCAGTTTAGTCTAATTTAGGACCTAATTTAGCCCTAAAATGGCTTTTGTGATGGAACCGCGTTTTTTGTTGACTTGCACCTTAACAACAGCCGCGGAAGCCTACGATCCGCCTTAACTTAGACCTATTTATACTCCAAATTTGTGATTCAAAAATAACGATTCACATTTTATGCAATTTTGATAAGCGAGAATTACCCAAGACTGATCCATTAACACAGAAATATTTCCAAGATGAATGTGTTCTTTTTAAAGCCTATTTACTACACGGATCATTCAGAGAAATAAACAACTTGACGTGTCCGTTTGTTGCTGAAAGCTTGTGGAGAAAACATGTTTTCTAAGTCTAAATTAGCCCATATTTTTTAAGATTGGACTTCTAACCAAACGCGTAAATGAGAAAAATGTGTGTATTCTATAATACAGTTTGAACTAATTTTTTGGAGAAATTTGGTGTAGAAATTATATCTATTATTATTTTAAAATGAACGTGTACAAAATGATTATAAAATAGTACTAATACACGACTCTTAGTCTCAAAGAAACACTGACTAAAGTCGAGCTTTGTTCGTATTTTTTTTTTTAAATAACACTTTTGAAAAAATGTACAAGAAAAGATTGAGATTTATGGCCTAGAATTAAAAAAAATTACAAGACATTCATTGCAATTAAAATTCTCGTTAGAAAATTACATAACAAAAAATCTACATGTTGACGTATACATGTACACATGACATTACACGAAAATTTTAAATTTATATCCTCGTATCTCTTCATATTTAACTCTATCTGTAACACTTATGTCATGTACAAACATAAATAACTAAAAATCTTGAACAAACACTGCAGTTTTCACCGTAAATCAAATTTTAAAGAAAACACAACAAATTTTCCAACACCACAAATATTTGTCTCGATCGATGTACGTCTAAAAATTTAAAATGTAAATTTTCGGCGTCAGAAATTTCTGAGAAGTCCTCAAGCATCGCACATTATAAGTTAAAATCAATATGCTACGTACAATGAAACTTCGAGAGCACGAAATTAACTTATATGCATGCATATTTGTGCTCGCTTGAACTTTATATTATGTTTTTTTGTAATTTCTGATTTGTTGTATACATAATACAATATTTAATGTAGTTTAGACTGAGCTGTTCGAAATTCTAAACACTTGCTTACTTAGCTTACGTACAAATCCACCCCAGGTTTCGCAGCTTAACAAGAACTACAACACAAAATAACAAACAAACGCTAAAATCCTCGTACGAGACACAAAATTTTAAATTTTAATCCAATAAAACAATTCTTTTACGACATTATTGTGTGTATTATTGGATCCGTGAAATAATTTCAAAATTATTATTCCGAGCGGAACGTGTCTTGACAAATCGTTTGACACTTTATGGTAATTGCGTGAGGTGAAGCCTAGGCAATCGTACGTAATAGTCTCATACATACAGATGGAGTTGTTTCCACAACATTTTTTCACAAAGGACTACTACCACTAAATATTTACAAATTTAAACATAGAAAATCGTACATCTATCGTACATCTAAATCATGTGTGAGAAAAAATTCTTTGTTAGAAATAACACAAAAAACAGGCAATTATTTGATAAAATGCAAGGATCATCATAGAACACATGACGATTTTTTGAAATATTTTTTTTGCAAAATTAATCGATAGCCAACACAATCTTTATTCACGTATTTTTATGTTTAATGTAAATATTTCGTACTTACAATTTATTCAAGAAGAAGAAGAATAAAAAAAATCTTTGGGTATAAAACTTAAACCAAAGGAAATTTGGACAATATTATATTTGAACTTTAAATTCTTAATGGTAAATGTTTTCTGAAAACTAATAAGTATACGGGGTCTTCCTTAAATAAGTACAGATATTTTAACAGGTGATAGCTGACCTTAACCCAAACCCAAATCCGCAAAACGGTCCTATCTTCAATTTAAATTTTCGAAAAATGTCATTTTTTTATGTGGGCATTCGGTTCTAAGTACGGTCCTGTGTCCATTTCAATATGTGTCACGATGAAAATCAACTTCCTTTGGCGGGAGTAACATGAAATGTTGTAAAACATGATAATTCGGTGTTACTGTCATATTTTACTCAAAACTTAAAATATTTTTTTTCTGGCACACCCTTCAACATAGAGCCGTCATTTTTGCATATTTGGGGTTGGGCTATTGTCAGCTATCACCTGTTAAAATATCTGTACTTATTTAAGGAAGACTCTGTATATAGTATGCAATATTTTAAATAAGCTCACTTATTCTAAAAAATGTAGTCCTATTTCAATTACACCATTCATTTTTAATTCATGATGAAATATATTGGATGTAAAATCCGAGTAATCGTTTAATGGAAAATCTCCAAATCCAATCCAACCCAAGCATCGTCAGGATAATTGGAAAATAACCATTAAATTATTATCCTGGCTTGTTGCTTTTATGGTTTATCAGCACGTGGTAAATACACGTAAATACACGCGGTTCTTATTGTAATAGCTGGGTACTACACGTTGGTATGTTAGGACCCATATCATACTTAATAAACTTGCAGAAGACAAATGTTGTTTATATTGAAGACATTTGTAAACGGGCTGAGGCAAATTAGAAAGGGATGAAGAAAGGTGTGCAAGAATTTACTAGCAAGAGGGAAACACAGCGGGGAAAGCTAAAGAATACCTCGAAAATATAAATTAATGGGAAAAACTGGAACAAGATAAAGAATCATAAATGTCAATATTTACTAGAAGGTTGAGATAAACTGGCCTAGAAGAATATTAGAATATTATTAAGATATTGAAGAAAAAGGCACTTTAATAATAACAATAATAATAATTGAATCAATCACAAAAAAATAATGGCAATGTGAGTAATTAATAAAAAAAAATCATTCCTTTTTTGCAGCAATTGCTGTAATTATTCCACTTTGATGTGATTAAATTGATGCACGTAATTACTAGTAATAAAACTTAAAAAAATACAACGAGTTCAAAGTCTGGAAAGATATTTACGTTATAATCCAATTCACGTGTTTATCAAACGAAACATCACACACATGCAGATTTGTTCGATCATAAATTCGAAACGTACTTTCAGCACGCATCTTCAAGCTTGCTTATATGTTCCCAAAATAAATTCTTACAAATTTATCTAAAACTTTTAAAATATTTTTTTTGTCCCGAAGATTCTAATTTTACAAATTTTACAGGTTTTTGTCCCGATTTACAAACATCATGCGACAGACACGTTTCGATCGATCTTACCTTCAGAAAGTCATTTTAAAAGACGCGTGAAAGTTTTTATTTTCGTCAAACACCAAAAACGCACAGCTCAGGAAACACAAAACACGCAAACGGGTCCTAACGAGGGGAGCAAATACGCCGGGGGTTAATTAATCGTGCCGGAGTTCATTAAATGCGGGAAGGGGGGGTCGGCTTTAACGAGTCACCGCTTCGCGCTGGATGCAAAGCTCTTCAGCCGGAATTGCCGAAGCCGAAAGCGGGTATGGACTGCCACTGAAATCGCGCTCAGTTGCGCTGAAACTGAAAAATTTTATCTACGCGCGCAAGCGCTTGCCACCTGAATGTAACATCTACATATTGTAATTTGTAATAAGTTTATTTGAAAAACGTTTGTACATTTAAACGCATGTTCAACAAAACGAACAGTTAAAGAAAGCAAACAAGTCAAAAGCACACGGCACGGATACGAACGTACAGCTATTTATTTTCATAGCGGTGATATTTTATTTTCCATATGGTGTAATACTGTGCGTTTATTGGAAATGCAGGGAATCGAATGTAACTCAGCGACGAGTTCAATATTTGGTTTAAAAGTTGCTTTTGTCGCATGTTTGTATCGTGTGTTTGTTGATGTATCGAAAATGTCGGCGACAACTTGGGAAAATTTGTTGTGGAGAGAAAAGAGTGACTTGAATTAAAAAAAAAAAAAAGTATATTCAACAATAGGTTAGTTTATAAATCTTTTAAATCTATGGCAGCATCTTCTTCAATTGTCACTTCCTCACTATCCTTTTTATATTTTACCGTATACTTCCATTCTCTTTGCTCCTTCACTGTTAATACGACTAGATTTTGTAACAAAAATTATTTTCAGCCTCAAACATTCTTTCCAGCCTCTTTATATTTTTCCAAATAACTGAAAAATTGGGGAAGTTTACGTCTTCAATTAATTGGATTTTCCCGGAATTGTTCCGGGATGTTTATTCCAACATATTTACAGTTTCTTGATCTTTACCTTTTTCTCCATTAGTCGCCATAATGGAAACATCTTGAGTGATAATCAAACATTACAATTATTTCTTGCTATTTTCCCAAAGTACAGTTTCCATCACGGTTATATTTTAAATATATACATGTTTTTAATTTATTTATTTTATTAAAATTAATGTGTGTTGTTTTCTTTGCTTTTCGCAGTTTTTAAATGTATATCTCTCTCACAATATACATAAAGATAAACATAAATTATATAAAAAAATATAAACAGAAATTCAATAAAAATATATTGTAAGAAATTTCTGATCTTGAAATGCCATTCCACGTCCGTCTTCAACGTATTAAGTGAACTGGGAATTATTATCGAGGCGGAAGGATCATGAGAGCTTTGATGAATGAAACGAATCTAAAATTCAGTCGAAGCGTTGATTGTTTTAAATGGGAAAATTTTCTGCAAATGGAAAGATAACATTATAAAAGCGCGATATTCAAAAATCAACAAACCCAAAAATCAGGTAAAAAACGGACGTTACTCTTGCAGAAATTCACGTCAATTAGGAAATGTGGATAATTTATGATTTTTTTGAAACGTACTTTCGGGTTGGGTTGATTTTTAAAAAAACGCAGCAACTTTTAAAATCAAACTTAATAGGCGACCGTTACTTACTGTTGTATCCGTGCATCAATTCTACGTTTGCCGTTTATGAGTTGTGTATTTTCAATTCAAAAATGTATTAAGTTTATAAAATTTATAAAAACTGTTGTCCTAAAAAACTAAATAATAAAAAACTAAATAATATGCTAGTCGATGTCTTGCAAGACTGTCTCAAGAGCATAGCGAAACAAAAAGAAAGTTAAAACTTCACTAAAATATTTAGTTATAAATGTAGGTTATCAAATTTTAAAGCTGTTTCTTACTCCGGGAAACACAGCGCATTATTACGTCGGTCTTTTATACGAAAGTCGACTGAGTTTCCTTTTAATAATATTGGAAATGTGACTGATGCATAATAATAAAGAATGGAATTATTCCAATTTATTTAGTGACAAAGTTTTCACTGTAAGTGCTCGGAATTTATACTTTCAGGCCATTAAATTAATTACTCGCTCACATAGACAAAAAAATTGTTTACTCTGATCCTGAAGATCGGAAATTACTACAATTAATTTTGTTTACTTTGAGCATTCAATAGAATGAATTTATTTAAGGAGGTTATTTTGTCCTTGAAAAATCAGTACTTATCACAATTTACTTTGTGTTCTTGGAATAAATTAATTGGGAGCGAAGCAGTTCTTTACTAACTTGTTATTTATTCCGTCGTATTCAGAAAGTTTGTTTGCTGTTATTAAACGCATCATATTTTGCTTCATTATAATGCAACGTAGATACGAGCTGAACAATATAACTACGTAAATTAAGTCAATTTTCCACACCTGCATTAGCATTAAAACTTTACAAAATGTAGATCTTCATACTTATAATTGACGCCTTTTGCGTCACGTTTAAGTTTCGTTTGTAATTAGTACCCCATTTTATCTATAAATTATTTATATTCAATGGAAATATCTGTGCGTTGGAATTTTTTTAAAAAATCTTAAATTAAATTTTTTTGTTATTAAGATACGTATTGGAATATTCAAACCTTAAAAATGCTTGTTTACGAATAATTTTCCGTCGTTCGGTTTAAATGAAAAAGTTCGTTTTCTATGAATAGGAAATTGTACAAAGAGCTTTAGAATTTCGAAGCACGTCTCTTCGTTTATATCGTATTGTTTGCCTTCTATCGATGATATGTTCTCTGCATGGAAAGTAATTAAAAACGTACAAAAAATAAACAAAAAAATGTATTGATTATAAAAATTATTTCCGCAAATAAACCATTCAACATGCGAATTGAAAATTCAAATATTTCATTTTTATATTGTAAATTAAATTTGTTTCCGAATTACATTATAAAAATAAATACTCGTCAATTCGTTAATTAAAAATTATTTTCTTCGGATGAAAATTATATGGATAATTTGGATAATAAGAGTTTAAACGAAAAAACTGATACAAACGTAACACAATATAAAAAGAAACCTCAAAGCACATCAAATCAAACGGTAGAAAACTAATCCCATCTTAACGATGTGCTAATTATTTGAATTATGTTCTTTGATACAGAAATGTCGGCGAAGCCGCGAAAATAAATACGAAATATTAACGGTAAAACCGCTGGATATTAATCAGAAGGGAAGACACGCAAAGAACACGTACCGGCGCTTAGTCGGAGAAATTGAGAAATTGGTCGAATTACGTCTTCGTGGATTTGACGTCACGTAAAACGAGACTCAATTTATCCACTAAAGCGTTATTAAACGCTCGCTAATTCAAATTTATCGAATTTCACTTACAATTCCATGAAAGCGAAACATGCACATCAATCAAACTTCAACGGTGTTGAATATCAAGGAAACTGCGTGTATGGTAGGCATCCCCGACGTGTTATTATCTAAATCGATAGAGCTAACGCCACTATAAGTTGTTGCATCGTGTTTTCTTTATTATGTAAGTCGAACATATTTTTGTTAATGCATTTACTTAGTTGAAGGATTTCAACAAATTATTATGTTAGAAAAATGTGTTATATAAATTGTAATACCGGCACCTCCACCATTTCTGTTGGATAATGATCTTTTAATTATAACTAATGGATTCATTCATTCGTCGTATGCTTTTATCATTTGTATGCTTACATCGAACGTTGGGACTCGTTAGCACATTTTTTTTGATATATAAGTAAAAATATATCACATATTTTTAATGGACGAGGCGTATGGTTTTAAATATGAACACTGCACACAATTTTAACAATGAATTTTCTTTAAAAGGGACATTATAATGCAATTTATCATAAATTTAAATAATAAATTCAAGGATACTCTTAAAGTTGCCCATTAGATTAAAGAAAATCAAAAGTTCGGTTTCATTTAAAAATTCAAATAAATTTCATACGTATAATAACATTAAAGCTTTAAATATTTTCCATAAGTTGTAATTTTTTGATAATAAAAAAAATGTATAAATGAATTCAAATTCTATGATAAACTGTCCCCGATGGATCAGTTAAAAATATGTAATGTAATTGGAACTTTTTTAATTGAAAATGCTTAAATTTGTATTTACTGATTTGTAGGTTTCCAGCTCTAAGCGTTAAGTGCTGAAGTGCTGGCATGTTTATTCTTATAGAAGAATCCTGTTTATTGAAAAAAAAGTTCTTATTAAAAACTATCGTGAAAACAGTTGACAATAAAGGGCTGTGAAGTCAGAATGATTTATAATGATGATAGACAGATACCAGCGCCGCCACCATTTCTATTGGATACAAAATTTAATTCAATTCAAAATTAGTTGTCAAGATTTTTTAGCGATTGTGCTCAAAGTCATTTTTACTAAAAATGTTAAATTTGAATTATGCAACATTTTTAAATATATAATCTCGAATAGGAAATTTATAATATGAAGCCAAACTTAGTCAGTATCTAAACTAATCCTGTTATGAAATCTCCGTTGGAATACATTATTTCCCAAGACAACATTATGCAAAATAGTTTTCAGATAATGGTGTGAATTTCCTGTCAAGTTCTGTTTATTATTAATCCTCAAATCTAAATAGATCAATCTCGAAATAAAAAATGTTGTTTTAATGAACAGAAATTTGTAAAAAAATTACGATAAAATTAATATTTCATCTCCGAATTATAATTACTTTTTTTGTGTTTAAATTTGAAGATTCAATCAAAATTAATTTGCAATTAATTAAAGATTTTTTACTTCTCTATGGTTTAATACCATTTGCAACCCGTCAGTTCGTATAAATTAAAAATTCGTTATTGATTTTCTGATGATCTGATTGTTTCAAGAAATAAAAGCTTTTAGATTATGAAATGAAAACTTTCAAATAAATCTGAGCTTCAATATAGAATTGCAAAACTCGAGAAAGAGGGCCTGATTACATTACATTCTTTAAAGTTTCGAATGAAAGTATGCAATAATCTAAGTTTAAGTAGGTACTTTTGTTTACGAAACCTTTTATTTATCTCTTGCGAAGTCATGTACAGTCTAAAATTTCAGTTCGTAAACAAAACGCGTCTAACGACAGTTTCTTCAAAAACTTTCTATATTATGCTGAAATATATATACTAGAAATGCAGTTTGAGCGCATTAGCGGGCGCTTTGATATCGATTTCTTCTTGGATTTCAAAGCAAAACAAATAAATCCTGGATTTTTTTATCAAAGTGTTTACAAAGACAACAAACAAATTTTTGGCAACAAAAACGCACTATGGACGCCAAATTTGTGTACAAAAAAGCACTCCACGTTTAATAGTCGACGTGAAATGAATAAAAGTTAGTGAATAATTAATACATGAATCATAACAGAAACTCGCAACACCAACATTTTATGTTGATTTTCACCAATTTATGAATGTAATTTCCACGTCGGTTAAATGCACAATGAAAATTTCTCGGTGCTCGGAAGTAAATACAAATTGAGAAATTAACATTCTTTACGTGAAAGACAAACAAAGCCAGATGAAAAGTTTGTGAACTAAACAGAGCGTAAAATCCTGCCTCGTGTTCCGATTGGATGGGATCCATTGCGATTGCAAACAATTATTGACCGTCGTGATTGATATTCACGTAAATTCCATCAACTGCAAATTTTCGATAAATTTTCGTCACTTAAAGTCGCAGATAAATGTAATAAATTTAACTTTATTGACATGAAAAATATTTTATTTAAACGAAATTCTTCTTTCTTTCATCATTCTATGTGTTAACATTTTGAATGTAAATACATTTTAAATCCTCTTAAGTAATTAAGTTTCAGTGAATTAATCCAACCCAAGAAGTAAGTAAAAAATATATATAAAACATATCAATAGAAATTTTAAAATAATGTGAAAGGCTTAAGATCTCCATAAACTTGCATTATATATTTTGAAGGCAGGTCAGGTGGGAAAACTTCGGTAAATTTAAAGTATTCACACTTATTTCGCTTATCCACATCTTGTTTAATGTTCCTCGCAGGCATCGTACGTACTCTCCATGCGAGCCGCGAGTGCACTTAAAGTAGAAATATTTAAGAAGATAAATTGTTTTATTTCTATTTATAAATCTTGAATCCGCCCGGTACAGTCGAGTTTATTTCACGCGCGGTGATATATTGACGTTCGTCCGTTACATTTAAATGGGCGCGATAAATTCCGAAATTTAATATAAAACTCCGCACGCACCGAAGAATTCCTTCGCTTTTAATTTAAAGCGGACGTAATTTTAGACGTGAGTTCGGGTTATTTTCCTTTGTGTGAGCTGACGAATGGAACAACGCGGCGAGTGCATATGCAATTGATCCAGATTCCTCGGTCCGTTTTATAAATATGCAAAGAACGAGCGAGTCTTCGATATTGACTGCGATGGAAGTCGGATTAAATGAAATGATGAAAAATTTATGGCTATGAACCTTTTATGGGTCAAACTTATTGAAATAATATTTTAACGTTAAGTTTGTTCTGTTTGTTATTATTTTTTTTTTTTGCTATTTTTGGAAAATTAATTCAACCGTCATTTACGATAAAATAACCCAATCAACTCAAATAAAAAACCCAACATGTTGGGTTGGCTTGATTTGCAAAAACTGTTCAAAAAGGAATAATCTAGAAATCTCAAAGGTATGATTAATAATAATAATAATAATAATAATAATAATTTTATTGGTGCATAATAACAATAGCATACAAATATCAGTATAGTTTATAATTCACCAAATAGTTGTAAGTCAGTTAAGCTGCATTGCAGCGCCCTGATCTTCCCTAAGAACCTTAGTACTTAACCTAAGTTTAAACATAAACATATGAAAAATATGTAAAATATAAACTAATTATTGTTGTCATCTTATGCCATTTGAACCTTCTGCTCGTCAACTAATTTTTTACGCAAATATAATCGGAAAACCAGATAGAGATAATTGTTTTATATCACACGGAAGAGAATTCATGCAATTGGCGATATTGTATCGGAAAGATCTTTTAAAAAAGGATGTCTTGTGAGATGGAACATCAAAAAGATCTTTACGACGAATATTTATGTTATGAATGTCCGTGTAAAGTATTTATGGATCAAACCCATTAAAATAAATTTGCATCGTTAATTTTGTTCTCTCAGTAATTTTTTAAGTTTTATGTAAAAAATATGTGTTATACGGGATGTCCCCGAAAGGTCTGTACAAAATAATAACACATATTCCTGAGACCAAAATAGGACGATTTAACCCAACTTACCTCTATTCAAAGTTGCTTCGTTTAGCCGCTAGAGGGATGCAAATGTCCTGAAAAGAAATCGTTTTTTCGAGAAAACTTTCTAACGCTTATCGCTATTGGGACCAAATGGTATGTGGATTTGTACTAAAAGAAAGCATTATTTGACATGTTATTTTCTCTTCTGCGTGTTTTTTAAGTGGTCAAAAAATGGTCATCCACATCTTAAGAAGCTCATAATTTTTTTGTTATTAGATGAATACTTTTGAAACTTTTTTTGTTGATAGACACATAAGTTACCTACATTTCTT